>CABFVX010009941.1:0-16161 GCA_902151425.1 Timema shepardi | reverse complement strand
CATACATACATACATACACACATACATACATACATACATACATACATACATACATACATACATACATACATACATACATACATACTCACTCACGCTATTCCCTTCCAGGGTAGGCAATGTCATGTTTAAACTAACTTAAATTAATATTTTTTTAATCCTCTACTCACCTGTAAGTGAGATGGCAGTTTCAAAATCTCTTTTTTCTGTGAGATCAGGTGTACCTGAAAAAAAATCACATTGTACTAACAATATATTTGTCAAATTATTATATATCCGGATGGGGGGAAGAGCTGTGAGAGAGAGAGACAGAGACACACAAATGGAAATGTTACTTGCTAAGCCATTTCATAATTATATAATACGAATAATCTTATATCATGATCTATGCGTATAGCAACGGCCGTATACAGTTACAGACTGGAGCGCGGGCAATTTGGCAACAGAGCAGGTGGTCCGGCTCTAGACACAGTCGTGGTCCAGCCAATCAGTTTAGTGAGGCTGAGTGCATGGTCGCCACGTTTCACGACCAATGTTTTATACAATCATAGTTTTAGAATAATTGGAGTTATTCATTTAACATACTGCGTATAACTTAAAAGTGTATAATTTTCAAATATTTTTAATGTGTTAGTTATTAAATTGTCCTGTGGATTTTAACAAGATAGCGTAAGTAGTATTTATTTTAATCTTCGTTACAAGTTAATGAACAGTGAATATCGATTGTTCTGAGAGTGTTTGTGTGTGACCACCGAATATTAATAGTGTTGAGAATTACATTTGTGGAGTCTACCTAGAAAAACTATTCTCAAGTAGAGAATTATATTTACTATTCGCAAATTTCACAAATATTCGTAAGGACATAAGTTTACAAATTGATACAGAAGCACAGCCATTACAGAAAATGTTCGAGTCCAAAGGAGGAGTACCAACCTTGGTTCCTGCAAGTTTACACAGTTAGCTTTAATTTGAGCAATATATGATTTTCAAATAAAATACAGGAAGCATGTTCCGAATTCACATATGTTGTCAAGACTACCTCTAGAAGATACATATGTAGATCAAGAAGGTGTGTTTTAAAGTGAGAAACCATTGCAGAGTTTATAAATTGCTGAGTGTATAAAATTTGGCATTGTGTTACCAAAAGTTTATGATTTAATGGTGTGTGGTTGTTCTAACTATGTAAAAGATGAAAATGTAAAACCTTATTTCAGCAGATGAAATGAGCTACTGTTAACAATTATCTTAATACCCCATATTAGACGTCCATTATAATGGATTTATAACATGGGATAGCAAGATAATTGTTCCTAAAACACTAATAGAACAGGTTTTACATATGATACGAGAAAATCATACTGGTGAGATTCGAATGAAAACGTTAATTAGAAGTATTTTTGGTGGCCGAATCTAGATGCAGATTTGAAAGAGGTAGCCTTCTGCTGTGAAGACTGTCAGATAAGTTAGAATGTAAAGGGAGACAAAACTGTTAGTTAGCCTCAAAGGGTTTGGAGAGAATTCTATGTACATACATGCATGGGTAATGGAATGAATTAACTTGCAATGCAATAGCTGAAAAGTTGAAATAACACTTTGTGCCATTTTCGACCTACCTATGGAACTAGTTTCAAATTTGTTTATTGCGCTTTCCCTCACCATCTACTGGTCTTGTGAAGAGAGGGGTGCAGACAACAGAGAAATGTGTTGGAAAGAATCACCACAATGAAGCAAAGCTCCACAACAGGCCTTTGCTCAACAAATGTCATTTTTAAACACAAACCCAGAACTTTGAAGCCAAATTTTTGTAAAATTGACCCGCCTGCAACCAAAATAGTTGAAAATTGACCAGAGTGGAAGTTAATTGTAAAAACTGTGTATGGAAAGAATTTCAGTTTCCAAAAAAGGATTATTGTAAAAAGAAAAAGCTCAGTTATGTATTCTGTTCAAGTAAATGGTAACATTCAATATGTACATATTTACCATTTAAAACAAAACTATGTAAATACACAGGATTTTAAAATAAATTTATTTGATTTTGAATCCGCAAGTCCATATCGATATTATTTTATACCTTGTTCGAATAAAAATGCTGTTCCTCAAGCAATTGTTACTGGAACTCCAAAGAGAAGAGAGTTAAGAAAATTTGACTCTAAGGAATATCCTAATGAAGCCAATTCACCTGCAGAAAGTAAAAAGAAAATACATTTCCCCCCTAGGAGATCTACGTGAATCACAAAACCACAAGAAAGATTAAATTTGTAAGCTGAAAGTAGGATATTAATATCAAACTACTTTTACTAAGTAAGGAAGGAATGTTTTGATTTATGTTATTGTTATGTTCTGTGATGGGTGGGACAATCATCTGGCTCCTGGGACTTCCGAAGAAGGTAATAATGTAACATGGGCATATAAAGTGTTAAGTCATATTAATTAGTAAAGATCCCGACAATTCTAAATTGATATTGATGCAATACACAACAACCAACAGTTTAGAAAATACAAACACATTTTTATTTTTCTGTCAACATTGTTAATATTTTGCTTTATGAATATTATTTTAAAGGTTGGTCATAGCTATCAAAAGTGTTAGGTGCAGGTCACATGACTTGACGTGTGAATATATTATAATTATTGTTTTATTAGATTTTGTAACTGTTAAATACTGATCTTCCTACCAGAATGCTACTACACATGTCCTAATCTGTATCAAGGGTATTTATGGGACCTACTCTCACACAAAATAAACCACCTGAAATAACGTGCTTTATTAGTTTACCAATATAATAACTAAACTATGTATAGTCCTTACCTTTGTAGCACTGGGCTACAAGAATTGAAGAGAAACTTGTTTCCTACCCCATTGCACCACTCCCAGCGCCGACGTAGAACACCAACGCGAGAAAATATCGATCACAGCTACACGCACGTGGCCTGAATTAGACTGACCACCAGTGTTGTTATGAAGTAGTGACAAATAACTCTAGCGGCAATGATACTTTACACGTCTATGTTCTAGGATAATCTCGAAGCTCTAAGAAACTGTTTAGTAGCTATGGTGTCATGCGCGTATTATTCCCGAGTGTTCCATATTTTGTTCCCCGCCCTTTTTCCCGTCATCCATTTCCTCTGGGTTGTGTTGTATATATAGTGGCGGCAGGACATCTTGTCGTCATTCTTGGACTTAATTATATTTAGGGAAGGAGAAGCTCCGGCTTCACATTGTTAAAATGTAAGGTCTAAGTTCTCTTTGGTAATTTTAGTATATTTTCCCTTTACTTAAAATTTTTGTTACGTGTGTCAAAATTATCTTTCGGCCATTTCTTAAAAACTTTAAATAAAAATAAGTTCTGTTTTTTATTTCTACGTGGTTAATTTGTAGCTTAGTCGTGTCAATAATATCGATTGTTGAGATAATGTCGATTTAATTAATTGCTCTGGAAGGGATCGATCATTGAACTTGGGATATTATCGATATCTTTAATTTTGTGAAATAATGTCAATATTGAATTCTAGTATTCACATATTTGAAATTTCGACCTTTTGTAAATATTTGGAACTTATTAACTGAGCTTAAATTTACATAATGCTAAGAATGATCTTATTTTACTATGAAATCGTTACACTTCAACGTATGGTTAGTTAATTGTCTTTTGAGAAGTTATATGGAATATTTTGTTATTATAATGAGATTGTTTAGCGTTAACTGAATAATGGAATAGGAGGTATTTGTTCTGATATTATTGTGGTATTTTTGGATTAATTCTTATATTTTTTAATAAATGTATTTTGCTAGTTAACTAAAGAGGATAACATGATTATGACAGTTATTCCGTAGTGAAACTTTACTAATGGAAGTCTTGACGTTATGATGAGGTTGTTATTGAGCCAAAACCACATTTAATTATGATTTTATCTTATAATCTACACCATGGTGGAACAAAGCTAAGGAAATTACTGTTTTAGGTTACATACCCATTCTGTCATCATCATCATCATCATCATCATCAACAACTGTTACCAATCTGTGGCTGGGTAATTTTAGTAAAATGCCTCCATATTCCTCTTTCTTGCCTTCAATGGCCCCCATAACCCCTGTTACCTCCGGGAGGACTTAACCTGGTCACCTTCCAACTCCCTACTAAACTTGCTCGGATATACACTCAATAACGTGTCTTTATTTATATTTAAAATGATTACATTTCCATTACTTTACCAATAAAACTTGTTTTAACAAATAGAAAGTATTAAAATATATTAGTACATTTGGAACAAAATAATATTATAAATATAAACTTACTATTGGTAGTACTAGTATTAGTACTGACTTTGCGAACTACCGACACTTTCCTCATGTTTGAATAACACCAGAGTTCAGCACTGAGCTAAACCTCCTCACAAACTAACAATATCCTCGTCAGTCTCACAACCAGCGCTCCAAGCTTCAACTTACAACAGCTTACACAACTTACATTAGTGGAACAACGGGATATAACAATGTAAGTGAAGCATTTCACTTGAGCTTACTGTAACAAGATAAAGAAAACTTTTTCAAAAATGTTAATTTTACATTTTTTAGGTTACTTCATATAAAAAGGGAAGTTGATTAAAGCATAACTTATTGACCAACACATTCCATAACACCATTTTTATTTTGAAAGTAAATATTCTAAACCAATTCTATAATACCGTATTAAACATATTAGACATTTAGAACCAAGATAAAATACATTTTTAATTTGTTTGTATTCAGTTTATTGTCATGGTGGATAGGTATCAGTCTCGCAATAAACTTGATTGCCGATGATAAACAGGTCAGGGTTTAAATCCCGGCCAGCTACACCGAGGACTTTTTTTTTCAACTTTATCTTCGGGAAAATGTATGTAAGCTTTCAATAAATTCTCCTTCTTCATCCCAACCTCCCTAGCGTAAATATGTTAATAGTCTGGACAGGTAGTAAGTAGGGCTCATAACACATATTATTGCTATTTTTACTAATTACTAATAAAACGAATAATGTAATTATTTTGTATATTACCACACATACGTGCAGTTAATCTTATCGTCAGAAAATATTCATAATTGAACAAATTAAACAGTAGGTTTATTTTGTTTAGTTCCCCATCAAACATTGTTTATCTCATTTAATATTATTTACAAACAATTCCCAGCACTTGACGCACTATAGCACGCATTGATGGTTTTCCCCAAACGTTGTATCTACCTTACACGTGGTGAACAATCGGCCATAAATCACTATTATAACAGTGATCAAAGTGTAACTATCAACACACAGCGTGTTAGAAGCCCTTCCAGGATGTAGGTAGGCCTACTACACTTGCTACAAGGGATTTAGTTGCCTCCATATATGTACAATATCAAGTTAATAAGTCTTAAATACAGTCTTCAATCGTAATTATTATCTCTTAAAAACCGTGAGTTAACGTTGACTTTCAACAAACGACACAATCACAAATAACAATGTAATCAATTCTAATCATGGGTGATGCTAGTGCAATTTGTTTACAAGACAAACAAATGAAGGACTAATACAGCAGACAATTTTGGCTGAAATATGTTTGAAAAGTTGATAACAATATTTAGAAAACGTTTGAGACAGTTTGAGGAGATGCAACTTAGCGAAATTCAAATGTAAAGTTTTTCAATTAAATGAACATTGGAGATTGTAGACAGATTCTTAAAGTTATTTTTAACTCCTTTTCTATTAACTAATATATTTTAAAACTAACACAATGGACTCGTTTTTAACTTGTATCTGCCTAACCTATACACTATATAATTTTAAAATTATATTTTAAACAAAGTGAATGTTTTTGATGCAATAATGATGCATTGTTTATCTTGTAGGATACCTACATTAATTATATGTAGGCCTATGACATATTTGCCCACTCTGATAAATGTTAGCGCCGTCACGTGACAAAAATATTTGATGGTAATAAAGTAACATTGTTTGTTGATGAACAGTAGGCTGCAAACTTTATATTCATCTTTCTGGGCATTGACTGTTTGTATACACGGGATGTTGATACATCTAAATATACCAATTGTTCACAATATGGGACTCGCAGACCCCTAACAGTTTCTGGAATGGCAGATAATTTGTATTTTTGACATCGTATTTTTCGAATCAGATAGATAAAATCGCAACATTCGGCTGTTGCTACAAGTTTAAATAATGATTTTCCCTCATTAAATGCAATCTCATGTTATGTTGTTGTAACGATGCACAATTGTACAACCAGTATATAAGACGCAATTAGGGGCTATATTTAAACCATGTAACGCTTTTTTCTTACCATTTTAACCCCCCTCCCCCATGTAATACCATGTAAACACTTAACCTGATCCCCCCAATCTGTGCTACCTAACTTTGTCCACCAAGAGTGAATGTCATTATTTCATAGAGAAGTTTTGTGATACTAAAGGAGGGATTCAGAATTAATACTTCTTTAAATCCATTTTAAATCCTGAATATAAATTATTTCCGAGATGGTTATTATTTATACATATAAAGATGTTGAGCTCTAATTCCTCGGGTTCATGAGGGAAAACCTCTGCTATATTTATGTTATGGATGTCAGGTTTGCGATCTGAGTAAGAGCCAGACGGCACTACTATGTGCTGAGTAGGATGGCCCTTCCTATAGTGGTGCTACACGATGACGTTTAAGTGCCCACAGACAATGCTTGACGCTGGGGGAAGAGACATCTTTCTTAATATTGTGCACTCTTTAAGATAATATTATCATCATATAGAGAGTTATTTAAACGCTTCTAGGCATACAACATTTCTAAATTATATTGTGGACTATCTGGATCCTCGCATGGGATATTGTGTTATTACTTAGTTAATCCCATTGTTTCCATGTAAACATAATACTTCATACGAGGGAAAAAGTTATTCCTTGGTATGATATTCTCTAAAAGAGTCTGTGTACATGAACAAATATCAGTCCGTTGTAAGTTACACATTGCTATCTGTGTGTGTGACTCAACTACGGCCATCAACATGTGTGGGCACCGACAACACAAGCTGTCATGTGAGTCACAAGGGCTGCGCGCTCTAGAGCTAATTACATTATACATGTGGTATTATTATAACAGCCAATACAGGTTTACATAGCTCGTGATTATTACGTCGCGTGTGCTGATAACAGGAGGAAGCTTTTGGTGACAAAATATGGAAAGTACGCCACATTTGTTACATCCTGATTGGAGGAAAATTCCACACAAGATTATATATGGTTGGACACGTGAACATGAAGATGTTCTTAAGCATCTTGAGACCAAGGTAAGATGGCGAATATTATTTACAGGACCCTTACCCCTACCCCCCCTCCCGCATTATTTTCAAAATAAAATATAGCCTATGTTACTCGCTGATAATGTAGCTTTATATTGGTGAAAGAATTTTTAAAATAGCTCCAGTAGTTTTTGAGTTTATCCATTACAAACAAAAAAACAAACCTTTCCTCTTTATAGTATTATAGTGTAGATTAATAAACTCGGAACGGTGAATACGCGTAATAAACGTCAAGATCGTCTAGTTTAGTTCACCCATCATGGGAGATCGGGGATAAAATCCCGGATGAATGCTTTTGGGGTCTTATTTCCTAAATTGTCTCCTACTCTCCCCCCAATCATATGCAAGCACCTTTAGAGTTTCAGATTGTCGCTAACTAGAAGTGTTAATTGGAAGAACGTGGCTCAATTTTACTGTCGTGTGTTCCTGTTTAGCACAAAGAACTTAGAATACAAATGTACTTGAAATCTTGCCTTATTGTTATTTTCAATAATTCTATTTATATCAATAGACTGGACTTTTGTTTGTTGAAGGTAATATCAGACACAAGTAAAGATTACCGCCGGCAATAAGAAGGCTTCCGCGATACTCAACCATAGTAAATATATGAGGAGAGCTCTCAACTCGGTGTATGTATATCCTAGTGGAGGTATTTAGAACTCCATCATTGACGCTACTATGGCTCATAGCATATTTTTTTTAACACCGCGTCTTACTATCCATTTGGGCTATACACATATGTGACCATAAGGGTGTAGCCACACACACGATGTTGCTGATAAAAATATAGTAGAAAGGAACTTACCTGTAATGGTAGCACTTAGAAGTCATGGGACGAGAGTATGTAGTAAGTATAAGCTCCGCGTGGGAGCAGTATTTGACCTTGAGTGCCGGAATCCAGGCAAGAAGGACGAATCATGTTGATTTGATTTAATTTAATGGCTTAGAACGTTGCAAAAAACAAACTCAAAATTCATATTTAATTAAATATAAGGCATGATTAAAAGTTTGTTGAAAATTACACAGCCAAAGATTGGAAGGAAACTTTACTCCCTATTTTAACATACAAGTACACAAAATGGTATTAAAAATATCTACTATCAAATTTATACAAAGTTAATGTCTGAGAATATCGTTCTTTTACAAAATAAAACAAAAGAAGAAACATAACATATTTTGAAATGCATACCAATTATCTCATATTTATTCATTACATAGTGAAAAATACAAATCAATATAAAAAATCGTATATATATGTATGTATTTCTCCTATTTTATTGAAGAAATGATCAAAACCATAACCGTGCCAGCGCGTGACATAAAGCGCTCGTAGGTTAGCAATCTCTGTGGTCATAGATAAAGGAGATTTGTGGTGGACTGGTTCAGGCCCGCCCCCGAGTTGTGCATCGGGTGACCTGGCGGTCTAGGGGTAAGGTGTCAGACCTCTGTGCTGGCGGCCGGGGTTCAATCCTCGGTCCTGGCAAAGATTTACCTGATTACCAAACCCTTCCTTCCCCTCTGACAAGACATCTTGTGAATGTGGGGGANACCCTTCCTTCCCCTCTGACAAGACATCTTGTGAATGTGGGGGATGCCAGGCCTCCACCGTGGTTCGGATTCCACGTTAAACTGTAGGTCCTCCATTTCATCTCACAGTCACCCTACCATTACACATTAGCGTAAGTGCGTATAACCCGAACGGGTAGTAAGACGCGGTGATGATGATAATAATAATAGTTATGCATCGGTCACAGGGTGGCTGCCATGACAGTGTGGTCTGCTACCAGCTGCAGTCGGCCGGCTATAGGTCATTGTGTGTGTGTGTGTGTGTGTGTGTGTGACACGCTTTCAGTCGTGCTTTCGATTATTTTAGTGAATAATGAATGTTTTCGAGATTAAAAGACTGAATTTTGGTTCTTTATCATTATTAGATTGAATTCAAAATGAGAACCTCTGCATTATTTTTTTATAATAAAAAAAAATACGTTTTAATATTTACAATAATAATTAATAATTTTACAATAGCTTGCAAATAATTTTTTTTTTTTTTTTTAATATTTGAATAATTTGGTTTAAAAACCATATATAAGGATTAAAGAGTGATAATTGTGAATAACAAAATGATCTGTTTGTTTTATGAATCAAACATATTTATGGGTAGATTATTCTAAGCCTATTTTTTACACAATATGAGCAAGTCTGTACGATTGTGTCGTACCATATATTTATTTTGACTTCCCTGTCCTCATTTTGTAATATGATTGTTTTAGTGTTGTTTATAAAAGGGGTTATTTTGTTGGTTACTATCTCTGGGACTTGGGATAGTGGTTTTACCATACTCATCGTACGGTTGGTAGACAGAGACATCTCTCAGGACCTCAACTATCCAACTGGAGCACAAACACCCGGGAGCTATGGTTACGTAAATAAGACGACATTGACAGGTGTGACTGTTAAAGTATACTCCATTCACGGTAGGAATTACTCTGTGGAAGGTCTTTTTTACTACCAATATCCTACTATATAATAGGTTTCTGGTAGGGAAAAGGGCCTTTCAGATAACAATTCCTACGGTGAACAGACTTTTGTATTTTAAAGGTAGTGGTTTATTAAACATTTTATACAATTACTCGAACCGGAAATACAGTGACAAATTAAACAGTACTATTATATCACTTTTTGGATCAGTTGTATTTTGAACGTGTCGTTAAATAGTAAATTTCATCAGAGTCACTTGAATTGTGGGATTGTCTTCCCCAAATGTTCGTCCAAACAGAACGTGGTAGTAGACATTATTTTAATTAAAACAAAACTAATAATTTTGAGTTATTTAAATAATCTTACAACAACATATCAAAATACAAGGTATCCATTCATTAAAAAAAACGAGAGATGTCAATAAACAAATACTGCAAGGTGACCTGGTGGTCTAGGGGGGTATGGTGCCAGACTTCTGTGCTGGGGTCCACGGTTCAATCCTCGGTCCCGGCACAGATTTATCTGATTACCAAACCCTTCCTTCACCTCTGACAAGACATCTTGTGAATATGGGGAATACCTGGCCTCCACCGTGGTTCGGATTCCACGTTAAACTGTAGGTCCTCCATTTCATCTCACAATCACCCTACCATTACACATTAGCGTAAGTGCGCATAACCCGAACGGGTTGTAAGATGCGGTAATAATAATAATACATACTCCAAGTCAACAAAACTGACCTAACTGACCAATCTGTCACAGCTGCAGTTTCATTCATATTTCACTGATTTGTTTATTGTTGGATCACTTATATTCCATCCACGATAGGTTTTTACCTGGATGACAGTTCGAAGATCATATGTTTAGGTTTTGGGTTGCCAACACTTGTAAAAGATCACAGTTTTGTTATAAGTGTAAAGATCTTTAATTACCTGTTATATATTAAATTTAAAATAACGTAAACTTAAGTATTCTCATACTATTTCATTTTTATAAATAATTTCTTTTTATCCAACTCGAAACAATATTTTAAACATAATTATCATCATCATTGTAAAAAATTGTTTACCGTTATGTTCAATCACATGGTTTGAAATCCGTCAGTCGCCATTTTGAAGCTATGTTCGTTAGAAGTTTTTGTGAAAGTGATGTTAATAATTTTTTTTAAGTGGAATAAAACTATAAATAAACTTTGTGTCCGACCTCAAATAAATATATAAATAATATTGACCTAAATTACCGTGGTCAACTATCACATTAATATATTTCCATCTATTTTCATTACAGTCATCCAAAGTGATAGATGTCAGCTGTTGGCGTAGTGATATATTAGGGATTACTTCTAGTAACATTTCGAGCTGTCATCCAGGTAAACTTAGCTCGTGAATGACTTATAGCTTCGTATAGTCTAAAAGACCATACCGGTCTTGCACGAGGTTTTCCGAAACTTGGTTCATAGGCTACCACATGATTAAACGTAGTCAAGTTTATATCATTATTATATTAAGAAATAAATCCTAAGACAACCAACCCCTTTTAAAAGGTAAACAAATAATTCCTCGAGTCAGACAGCAACATTTGTGGAGTCCAGTAAGAGTTTAGAATGATGGCGGCTCTGCGCAAGTAGTTCTCGTGGTTTGTAAACATTTACCATGATATTAACAAATGTTGTGTGTTCTTGTGAGAAAGATGTGAAAATATCTGGGCAGGAGTATTTTTATACTGCCCTTATACCTCCATTGTGAAAGGTTTAGGTATTTATTATTCTTGGCTGTTCGCTCATAATTATTAATTAAACTACAAGGCATTTCCGTTTTTGTGGATTGGCTGAAACTGTTGTCTCTAGGCGACAAATGATTGATTGTAAGAAACCCATTGTAGGTTCATAACGTCATTGTTAAGATAAATGTATAAATCAGAGAGTCGAACCGGAACAGAAATTAACATTTATATTTAAGGAACCGGAACCCTGAAAATGCTATTCTGAAGAACCGGAATTGGAACCGTTAAATAATTGTAGGTTCATAAAGGTTCTAAAAGATTCTTAAGGCGATTGGCCCTTTTCATTTGGTGTGCAAATGCATAGCAATGGGTAAAAAACATATCTTGAATAATTTTTATTGTTTTTCTTTTCGAAAACGGTTTGTTCACAAATAGCGTGTTGATTAAGTTATAATTGCTCTATAATTTTAACAGTGATCAAATATCGATACAATTCTATACATTATCTTAGAGGGGGTGTTGACAATATTAACATAAAAATTTCACTCTATCCCCGTATCTCGAGAGAACTGATATTTCCAAACATATGACTTTTCCGCAAGACCTACCTGTCTGGTAGCTAGCGCCATCCATGGTTTCCGTGATCTATTTGTTCCTGTTGGCGCGGAAGGATACTTTGGTCGGTTGTAAAGCCACGCCACGCGTTTTACCCTCCCGCCCAACACCCCACAAAATAGGTTGCACTCGAGAGGGCCTTAAGGGTTCCTAGTTTTACAGAATTGTTTATAATTTTGACATGTTTCACAAATTATTCCCCTCCCCCCCCCTCTTTCACCCCTCTAAGCTTAATTTAATTTTGAAATGTTGTGTTACCCCCTTTCTCAGTAAGTTCTGAAAGGGCTTATTTAAGATGAAGGTTTAAAAAACTGTATTTATCTCTGATACACAGAATTACTTAGAAGCTGAAATACAGAAACTAAGAAATCATATCTTTTGGACACGCAGTCTAAGCCTGTTGTACTTAGTACTTCCTGGAAGGGAAAACTGATCATCTAGTGGTTGGTTGAACGGCTTATATTAAAGAGAAAGTGTAAATTTTAAATTCTTTCACTTAACGGTGTGCACAGGCTGCTAGGGACAGATATATTCCGATAGATCGTAGCACTATCGGTTTGTCTTGCTCGTGACGGCCCGGTTAAAGAGGGAGACAGTATCATTACCTCTCACTCTCACTTAACTTCTCGCTTTCGAGTACAAATAAAAGTAAGGAAAGAGGGGATTAGTAGCCTAACAGGAAATGTTTACATAGGGGTTTGGTGGAATACAATGCTATCGTTAGAAGGACACATACTTTTATATTCCAGTCCCCGTAGGAATTGACTTCTGAAAGGCCTTTTTCCCTACCATAAATCTACAATATAGTAGGATATTAGTAGGAAAAAAGACCTTTCAGAGAGTAATTCCTACCGTGAATGGAATATAACTACGCCTAGCTCAAGGGTGGATCCAGGGCTAGTTGTAGGGGTGAATTGGTTTTCACAAGGCTCCTTCAAGGATAAATTTAATAATTTTGATTGATAAAGATTTTAATTTATAATATTTTAACTATAATATTGCGAGTTTAACAAACTAGTTGAAATTAACAATTAATATAGTAATAATAATACTTTAAGAAATAACACAATTTGGATTAACCCATTTGTAATTTTAATAAAAAAATAACATAAAACAAAAAGTCGCCGTCCCAATAAAACTAATAAATTCATACTGTACTTAGGTCTAAAGTGATTTAATAATAAAAGAAAAAAATATGTATTTTAATACTAAACTTAATATAAATACGGAAATTTTTTAGTTTTAATCCCCTTTCTTTGCTCTAGAGCTAAGTTGAAAGAGATGTTGCCTTAATTTTGATTAGGTCGTGTAGGAGATAGGGTGAGGAAAGTGTTAGTCAGTCATTCTTTACAACTTTAAAGTATTGGTTTCAATATTTATGGATATTTTCTATGTAGGAGGGGACGATTGTACCCCCACCCCCACCCCAGGTTCCTGCCCTGGCCTAGTCAGGGAAACTCGAATAAATATATGTCTTTGAATGGTAGTGAGAATAAATTCACTGTGCTGTTTGTAAAAATGATTACATATTCCAACAAGTTAATATACAAAATTAAATACACTTTTTGGAATATGTGGGATGAAAATGACATTAACTAAAGGTTTTTTTAAATTTAAGATAAACACTTTTTTTTAATATGATATTCAACGAAATACAATAAGTGTAATGATCTTGATATATTTTGGACACATGTATATTTAACTATGACTGATTGCCATTAATGATATGATCTAAGTTTCTAGACCTAAGTACTATAGTCGTATTTGTAAACAAAATTAGTTACAGGCTCATATTGTTTACATTGTCATCATACAAACTGATCAATAAGCTGTAAAAAATATCTCGAAGGCTAGATGAAACATGTGGCCGACACGATTTGTAACATCTGGTTGACAAATTCATGCTTAGGTGGACAAAGTGATATACACACGAATAGTTGACCAATTTGGGTGTATAAAACTAATCAACATTAGACTGGTCGATACATGTGAACAAAGTGATCGACAGACAAGTAATCTACACGAAGGAGTACTTATACTAAGTTGTTGATAAGAGTAGGACCATGTGCTAGACGACCAACTGATCGACTAAAATATTAACAAACATTTGATAGACTAGGTAACTAGTGGCCGTCGACTCGTCGAAAAATACGTACATAGAACAACAAAGTGATAGCCAGCCAACTGGTCGACAAAAAACAACTGGCAGACAAATGTTGAGATAGATCCATATAATAGTGGGCCACAAGTTAATACATATCAAATAAAAAACTTGCTAAGCCAAAAGCTAGGTGTTTTATTTTTGTTGCAAGGTGATCTTTTTCCACAATATATTTAGTTGCATTACAGTGAACGTCTGTCATCCGTTAATAATAATAATGTCAATCGATTAAAATAGTGGGCTTTACTTAACATTAAATAAACAATGTCCCTTCTGTTTAATGTACAAATAAAAATAATTAAATGTTGGTAAATACACCAATCATATACATAATATACAGCGAAAATGTAAACCAAATTATTGTAAAATAAGAGCAGAAAACCTATGTTCTCTAAGAAGAAAATACAAGGAATTCATACAAATATTAAAGCTATTATTTTTATTACAATAAATTAATCAACAAAAATATACACATTTCTCTAACATCACCACTCACAAGTAGCCTTATTAACGTTGTTATCTCCTGATTAAATATTACTTTATTTGGAAAGATTCTCACCTGGATTATTCTTTAATTGAATATATTTAGAATATATTTGGCGTGGTCACCTGGGCTATTTTTGTAAATTATATGCATGCATAATCTATTTGGGGTGCTTCCCTTCCAGCAAATTCTTAAAACTGGATGTCTCTAGAAACTATTTTCAGGGGTCGTCACCTCAATCACTTGGCGCATTTTTGAAAATCAAATGTCTTTAGAAGTTATTTGCAGTTTTAGTCAAGTCTTTTAGCTTCATATTCGAGAATATCAGAAGGTGTGAACTACATCTAGAAGGGGGCTAGTTTATTCCAAGAAGGGCAATCACCCCTCTCTACACTACACTTATCGTTTTCCCTGTCCCGAATTTGAAGTGGTCCTTTTCCACTTTTTTGAAATTATACTCTTTTAAAAGATATTTAAAGAAGTCCTTCCTCTAAATTATTTTGAAATTTGGATGTTCCTATAAACTATTTTGAGTAGCGTCCTTCGGAAAATCTTTAAAAGTTTGGATACCTCCAGAAGCTATTTTTAATAGTCCTCAACCAGTTTACTTTCTTAAAATTAGATCTCCTGAAAGCTACTCGAAGTGGTTATCCTCAAAAAATGTTTAAAATTTAGGTGCTTCTAGAAGATATTTAAATTGCTCCTAGCTTGATTTTTTTTTAAAATTAGATGCCTCTAGAAACTATTTGAAGTGGTCTTCTCTGAAAAACTTTTGATAATTGAATGTATATAGAAGTTATTTGGGGTTAATGCAAGATCTTTCAACTTCATATTCGATATTACCAGAGGATTTAAAATATATTTAGGGGAGTGGGATTTATTCCAGCTGAGATTATTTTCAGGGGAATGAGGCCCCTCTTGCCACCACCCCCCTCGGTTCTACCACCACAGATTGCAGTACTACACAAATTTCTTAGATGAGTCCATGCATAAAATAATGCTGACCATCTCCTGTTGGTAGACTTTATCACGATCCACCATAGACAGGACCTCTCCGTCCCAACTAAACACTAGGGTACATCCGTGGTATTACTCTACATTCTCAACGTACAATTTTTAAAGGTCTGGATCAAAAGACCATTATTGCACGTGTGATGTGTGCTCAGCTACAAGTAAAGATTAGGCAAGATAAACAGTAGTATGCATAGGCCTAGACATTTACAAAAGGTGCTTCACCCAGTGAAGGTGGAACTTTATTTCTGTATGAATTGTAATGTATTGATTTGGATTAATCTAAATTATGTAAAAAGTTATGGATGAAGGTAATTTTTCTTTAAAGTAATATATGTAGAGTATCCTTTTAAGATTCATCCATGAAGA
>CABFVX010009940.1:0-16164 GCA_902151425.1 Timema shepardi | reverse complement strand
TTCCTCTCTAGAGCAGACATGGACCAACATGACATTCCTCTCTAGAGCAGACATGGACCAACACGACATTCCTCTCTAGAGCAGACGTGGACCGACATGACATTCCTCTCTAGAGCAGACGTGGACCGACATGACATTCCTCTCTAGAGCAGACGTGGACCAACAACTCTAGCAATGTCAGCCATATTGACTGTTGTATCCAACGCGAACATTCTAGAAACCCGCCCCTATCAATAATCTACCAAGAACATGTTCTACCTCTATTATTTAATTATAATTATTCTGATTATTGTTTTTGTTTTTTTAATTCGTCATCGCCTATTTATTGTCACTACTGGCCTGTACTAATGTAGCGTATTAGCAACTATTGGTTTGTATGAGACTATATATGTTTGTTGGTTTTCTTATATGATCATGTTTTGAAGTGAGGTGCTGGCTGGAATAATAATAATAATTTGTGTTCTCACATGCGAAGGAACCAAACAGCTGAGAGATCACTCATTAGTCAACAACTATGAAAGTGGCCCACGGTAAAACATTAGTACTATTGTTTTTATAGAGGTCCTACTCCCTTTTTGTACCTATAAAAGATACTTTGTTCTAATTATATCTACTAAGTTTGTATATATATATATATACTATTTACAATGCCAGATTAAGGACGGGGGGTCCACAGGGGCCGGTCTCGAGGGTCAGCTGTGCTGGTAGGCTCCTCATTGATGTAGTTCCTCTCTCTCCCGCTAGATATCACATATATCTTCTGTGATAGGTCGTAAGGAATAGGAAAACATTTTTTACACCTTGGATAATGTATCCGAGAATATTTAGGAAGTTAATATTCCCGGCGGGAGGCAAGAGCGTTGCTAAAATATATATGAAGTTTGAGTTTGTTTGTATGTGTGTTCTTTGACTTGATATTTTGGAAATATGTAATAAAGCCAACAGGCTGTAACCTTGTTGAGTCACTAACCAATCATAGTCATTGAAAGAGCTAGTTTTGAACAGTACGAAGGTCGACTCGGCTGAAAGACAATCCAAGTAAAATATGCAGGAGACAATGTCAACAATGAGACTGTAGGAGACAATGTCAACAATGAGACTGTAGGAGACGACAACGCCAACAATGAGACTGTAGGAGACAATGTCAACAATGAGACTGTAGGAGACAATGTCAACAATGAGACTGTAGGAGACAATGTCAACAATGAGACTGTAGGAGACAATGTCAACAATGAGACTGTAGGAGACAATGTCAACAATGAGACTGTAGGAGACAATGTCAACAATGAGACTGTAGGAGACGACGCCAACAATGAGACTGTAGAAGACGACAACGCCAACAATGATACTGTAGAAGACAATGTCAACAATGAGACTGTAGGAAACGACGACGCCAACAATGAGACTGTAGGTAGACAATGCCAACAATGAGACTGTAGGAGACAATGCCAACAATGAGACTGTAGGAGACAATGCCAACAATGAGACTGTAGGAGACAGTCAACAATAAGACTGTAGGAGACAACGCCAACAATGAGACTGTAGGAGACGACGACGCCAACAATGAGACTGTAGGAGACGACGCCGCCAACAATGAGACTGTAGGAGACGACAACGCCAACAATGAGACTGTAGGAGACAATGTCAACAATGAGACTGCAGGAGACAATGTCAACAATGAGACTGCAGGAGACAATGTCAACAATGAGACTGTAGGAGACAATGTCAACAATGAGACTGCAGGAGACAATGTCAACAATGAGACTGTAGGAGACGACAACGCCAACAATGAGACTGTAGGAGACAACGCCAACAATGAGACTGTAGGAGACAACGCCAACAATGAGACTGTAGGAGACAATGTCAACAATGAGACTGCAGGAGACAATGAGACTGTAGGAGACAATGTCAACAATGAGACTGTAGGAGACAATGTCAACAATGAGACTGTAGGAGACAATGTCAACAATGAGACTGTAGGAGACAATGTCAACAATGAGACTGTAGGAGACAATGTCAACAATGAGACTGTAGGAGACAATGTCAACAATGAGACTGTAGGAGACGACAACGCCAACAATGAGACTGTAGGAGACGACGACGCCAACAATGAGACTGTAGGAGACGACGACGCCAACAATGAGACTGTAGGAGACGACGACGCCAACAATGAGACTGTTATCAAAGGACAGAAAGAATTTGTAGAAACTTTTTGTGATAATTGATAAGTTATAGAAAAGACTTAATAATCGCCTGGTCTTAGAACAATTTTCAATCACAATTTCAACTTTTGGTTGATTGCGAAACTTCAAATTCTGTGGACGAAATTTCGCTTAGTAACGGTTTAAGTTTAACTGCGATTGTAATCTGACTCGTCGGAACCATGTTGGGCGCCAATCGCCCCACCTGACTTCCCCTCCAGTGCTCAGGACACAGGGCATGTTGGTAATAACCGTTGTCAAGGGGGGCCTGGAATGTCATGACAGACATTCAACAACTGTTGATTACACCTGGTGAAGGAAATATATTTGATTTATTTTGGTCAAAAATTGGTTTCGCTATAAAAAGGGCGAAATCGTGGACTTTTCCCCCTGCCCCTCACAGAGTATCAACTTGTCATAAGGGCGTAACGCGCCAACCAATGTTGACATCCTAACCAGTTAACTACTAACTACAATGCAGAGGCTCCGAGTTCTAAGGAGGTTGTTGGAATTAATATTTAAAAATGTAAATAATTGGCAAGTCACATCTAATAAATATCCTTACACTGGGGATCAGATAGTTCCTAACGTAGATTCATCTGTCCTAAATTATTTCCCTTTAACTATTATTAACACGGTCTAACAAATCTGGTCAATATTAGATTATAAAGTACTAAGCCTCAGTGTTTTTCATAGCCTATATTCCACACTCGGTGAACTATTGTCAATTGTTATCACTGATCAGCTCTGGCTAAGTTCACGTTATCACTTCGAGAAACATCCAGTTTACATTCTGCTACAAACTGTCCTGGTAATGAAATGAGTGCGGTAGGCTAACTCACTATACATTGTAGACTTATTGCACCGTCAGAATATATACATATATACCTACCGCCATTCGAACTCTCCACAACCTACAATTTAAAGACAGGGTTAAAGTAAACTTTAAGTAAATGCACCCGCATTTGACTAAGGAAGTTGTCAAAACCCGTTTGAAAAAGTATCCAAGATGCACCCGGCTAAGCCTCGGACCAAATCTCGATTTCCCGGATTTTGAGTCAAGTCTTTTATCTTTATTGATGCGGATTTCATAGTTTGAGGTGTTTCCCTGAATTTCTAAATTGTTTATAACTATTTACATTGCTTTGTTGCGAGTTGGCAATGAGCAGTGTGCTACTGAATTTAAAGATTAGCGATGTTTGTTTGGAAGAGGGGTAAATCATGGCTCGGGCTATAAATCTTGTGCGCATGCGTCTGTAAGGCTACAATTAGGTCCTAAGCTACATAGTACTGTAGTTGTTTAGCCATGATAAATAGTTGTTCACATGGCAATATCTGACTTGTACCAACTCTTGGGGATATGTCTTCAGACACTCGTTACAACACACATAATAACAGAACAAGTAGGCCTACACTTAAACTGACCTTTGGAACTTTCCTAGACTAATTCCCCATCGCACCGACCATGAACTTGGCTAGGCTATCAGAAACCACTCCATGACGTCACCCGTCAACCGTCTCATTAGACCTTCAGTTGAACGACACACTGCTGTGGCTCCCGGAGAGTTACAATTGGACTGAGACCAGTCTCCCCCGTAAGCTCACAGGAGGGTTGGGTCAAGAGACCAGTCTCCCCCGTAAGCTGACAGGAGGGTTGGACCAAGAGACCAGTCTCTCCCGTAAGCTGACAGGAGGGTTGGGCCAAGAGACCAGTCTCCCCCCCAAGCCCGTCGAACTCGAGACTGTCACTGGAGCGGGTTGGGACTTATTAACCCACAGAAAGTATCCGGGGTGACAAGTCCCCCCTCTCTCCCCAGGGGCAGTCCCAAACTATTCCAAGTCTGTACGGTTTACAAGATGCAACTGATCTGCTAATATCTCAAGCCTGCGCGTGGCGGAAGTTAATTAGCAATAAAGACAAATTAAAAGTTGCAAGCGGTTCGTCTCGCAGCAACGGCCATCGAGTTCTGAGCGATATTTGATATTTGTTCGAAATACCGACACTCCGACGAACCCGACGTTTGAGGCGAGGCGCGGCCTTAGCGTTTATCTCGACATGCCATTCATCTCTCATATCGCGCTCTCAAACTGTTGTCCTGCAACTTGTACTTGCGCTGATTCCTCACAAAACCCCTGCCTAATTTAGCCCAGATCACTAGGAAGTGATCCTTTCCCCAGTCAGCTTGATAGTGATAGTGATAGTGGCACAATCAATGAGTACACCGCACCGTGCTTGATATCGTCTGATGGTGTATGATAATGTCGACCCAAGGTATCTTCAGAGCATTTCTTCTTCTGAAATCGGAAAATGACACCAGATATAAGACCGTGGTGCTTTGACGTGTCATTTTTTCAAAATGTACGGATATGATGCTTGGTAGGTTCATATCTGTAACTTGGATCATTGCGATATTCTGAGTTCCTTGCGTTCTTCCATCCGTATTTCCACCGCTAGTTGATGGAAGTTTTTCCAACGCGCCAACAGTTTGTTTCTTTGGCTATACCAACCAGTCGGGACGGAGCTCTTGTCCGACAGAAGAAAGGAGGTCAATAAAGGGCGCAGTGTTTCGTTTTACAATAAGTAAAATATAATATCTTGCTTTATTTAGGTTAACAACAGTAACGCCAAGCTAGGAATATATTGATTTTAATGAGAGTTAAAAATTTGATAAAAATCATGTATTTGTTAATTTAAAAAAAATCGACCTAACAGGCGTACACGTGGCTTTCATATGTGTTTTCCAATTCTTGACGTTATTATTTAGTGATATGAACTTTACTACTGCATGTAACTACTTACAACATAGATTTGAACGGATGTCGGCCCAATTCATTTTCTCTATCCTTAGAGCCTAGCCTAAATAGCTCCATCTAATCCGGGCCTAATATTTACCAAACCATATAGACATTAGATTCTATTGATAAATAAACTAATATAAATCAAGCTCTATGTTTACACCCATCGGACATGGTCATTTGGCCGTTTTGAATCATTATTTTGTAAAATTGTATATTTTTGAGCTGGTAATGATTCTAGTCATATCAACGTGTCTACTTTCTTCTAAAGAACATTTAAAAATAATTTTCTTCCAAATCTCGAAATCGATTTCATTTTGAGAATCATAATAAAATAGCCATTGATAAAATAAAAAATATATTGAATGGAATTGTACGCAAAAGTATTTTATGTTGTACTGACTAGAATTCACACCCTATAATTTGAACCAATGAGTTATTCTATTATATTCAACTTATTACGTTGTATCTGCTCGACTCGTGGTACTCGTCCTCCAGACTCTAGAACCTTCCATCTTGGTGTGATTGTTGCTTTAGGTCGGCCACACATAACAAAACTGAAAACAAGCGACTGAAACGAAATGATAAACAAGGAAAGTAACATTACTACGTAAACCGAGGCGTTGTTGACGCTGTCTGGTTTGCCTTGTCATGTAGGCTGGAATGAAGTCAATATTTGACCAACTCTGGAACCATGGCCAACCTTCACACCTACCAGAACCACCTTCATACTTCCGGGCATAAACACGTTAACTCGAGGATTCTGGTTTTCAACCATCACTGGGACAGCAGGTCTATATCACTAGGACAACAGGTCTATAGCTCGAGCGGGTAGTAAGATGCGGGGCTAAACAGAAGTGTTATATTTACTGCTAAGTTTTACTCTGAGCGGAAATTAAGACCTTGACTCGATGGGCAGTTAACCTTCCTCCCTTGCGTTCGAGTCTCCAATTAAACGTATTTCTATTATTTGCGGGAATACTGAGTACTTCTGTCTGCTGTCAATGAGCTACATACTCGCCCTTGTTTGTAACGACACGTGTAGTCTGTAACGACACGTGTAGCTCACGTGGCAAGCTGTCTCGTTAGGATGTCCTGTCGTACTGGTGTTAAACCAAAGATGTTTCTCGGGACCACCATCATCAAGTTCCTAAATCCATTTTTCTTTTAATGCTACTTCTGATAACATTTGTACTGAATTATTAGTTCGAAGTGCTTATAAATTTATATCCTTAAATATTTATAGTCAATAATTCTAAAAAAAACTCTGTTTACCACAATTTTTCTTGTCATTAATATTTTTTCGCTGCTTTTGATGAAGAAACTAATGTTTTTAGTTATTTTTGCCGATGAAACGCAAGTATTTCCTTGATGTAGCGTTGAAAAGAGTTTTAGTTAATAGTTCGGTGTTCCCCCCCCCCCCCCCCNNNNCCCCTGTCTTATCACTATTTGTTTTTCCTCTACCGACTTTACATGTCATGTTTAATATTCTTTCGTCCGCCAGTGCTGTCAACAGTGCTGTCAAACTTGCGGTTTCGTTAAATTCCCACGGTGTTATAGTTAGCGTGACAACCCCCCTGGCTCCGAGCGATATTCACGAGGATGTTAATGCACCCGCACTTGCATGGAGGGAGAGTGGCCGGGATTTGAACCCCGCCAACGGGAAACCAGACTATATGAGCCGAAGCAACGTTGACATCATGTTGACATCATGTTGACCGAGAAGATAATATGTTCGGTGAGACGTGAGTTGAGTGTTTCTTGCTCTGGCATGTGTGGTTACGACGTCTTGTTAGCGAATACTGCCGACATGTGTGTAGTGGAGGATACAATAGTACCACGATGAAGTCCTTGGTTCTGTGACGCGTGTAAGTTCCGCCATTATTGTGCTCACGAGTGTGTTGGCGGCATTGATTCTGCCTCTGGGGATATAAAGATCCATTAACACGTCCGCTGTTTGCCCACTCGCACATCTCCGGTGCTAATAGAGGAGAGTAAGTGTTTATAATGCGCTGGTGGCCACGCGGACTGGTCGGTTGTATTGAGAATAGTTCCCCGCTCTCTTCACGCACATGTGAGTACATTTCCTCCACATTGTACCCTCCTAATTTGACTATCAGTGATGTACATTAGTTTTAGTGACAAGAGGTTCTCTAATTTCAATTAAACCAACAATCCGCAGGGGTAGTTCTCACCGTGTCTGTATCAGCAGGGATAGTTCTCACCGTGTCTGTATCAGCAGGGGTAGTTCTCACCGTGTCTTGCACTCTGTATCAGCAGGGGTAGTTCTCACCGTGTCTTGCAGTCTGTATCAGCAGGGGTAGTTCTCACCGTGTCTGTATCAGCAGGGGTAGTTCTCACCGTGTCTTGCAGTCTGTATCAGCAGGGGTAGTTCTCGCCGTGTCTGTATCAGCAGGGGTAGTTCTCACCGTGTCTGTATCAGCAGGGGTAGTTCTCACCGTGTCTGGCAGTTTGTATCAAAACATTGCTCCAGTAGAAACCCAGAGTTTAATTTGGTTGACACGGTAATATCAACACTGGTTGAATATCTGTTGGTGTAGGAACCAATGAAAACCTTTCTCTTCATCTAAATGTTCCTCGTCTAACACCACCAAGCTCATAACACAACTATTGATATCCCCGGGGGAAGTTAAGTTAGCACTGAAGAAATGCTAAGTTTAGTTTAACAAAAATGTTTTGATACAAAAACTGCAAAAACATCGGCCATTTCTCATGTACCCTACACCCCCACTTATAGGGTAAAAAGGGGAAAAAATCAATTTTCTCAAAATGGCTCAAAAAATGTTGATAAAAATTTCTATTCTAGGCTTTATTTAACATTAAAAACAGAATGACGCATTTCGTTTTTCAGAAAAATGGACGAATTTTAATGGTATCTCCGCGTCCTTGAGATACGAAATAACTTATCATTAAAACGTTGAAGGACTGGTATCAATTAAAAAACACATTTATTTGAAATATGAGCTATGGGAAAATATATTTTTAAAATGAAGGTCTGGAAAAGGAGTTCCTTTTATCTTATTATGTTTCTGCAACAATGTGTGTTATTTCTTTTCACATATGTTGAGAGCTCAAAGAAAATTTCTCAGTTTTTAATTTAAAGGATCGGGAAAGTCTATGTACAGTAGCCCCGTGGCTTCTTTGGTGCTGACTGACAGCTGCTAAACACAAGCCATGGGGCTACTGTAGCATTTATTCCACTCTAGTTTTGTAACTGATTATCACATATTAGCTTTATTTTAATTGATTGATTGTTTTGAGACTGTCTTGGTTAGCTTATTGTCGTACAAAGAGAAGTTACGAGTTGTCATCAGGTCGTTTCACCTCTTATTTTGTTGGAGTTTAGATGTTTGTCCGATAGCTCTATAGATGATGTTATTTAAAAAACTGGTGGTTTCAAGGTAGTCGAGGGAACTATACCAAACACGCTGTATATAAATGTTTCCTTTTCTAAATGATGAACTGGTGCATTGTAACTTTTGTTTTAGAACTCGTTGTTTTCTACCTGTCGCTAATCTCAGGACCGGTCTATCGATATTAGAACACCTTGTTTTACGTTGCAAGTACCAAGACCACTTTGCAAAATATAACCAGCACAAACAGGCAAGACAAGCTCCAACTCGACATTCCAAAGAGAGGTACATGTTCAACACCCTCTCAGACTATATCCCCATTTCTCACCTTCTGTCAGACAATCTAAGCCAATAGAGGACTAAAACTTGAGCGTTAATAACACATAAATGGGGCCTTAAAACGGTAACACTGTCTCATATCTACCCAGAGGACCTCGCTACAAACGTGATAACCATATATCTGTATGTTAGTTGTGAAACTTTGCCAACACATGTGTAGAACATACTGATGACACGTCAGAAAGGGAAGTCTAAACTAGACACCTCCGGAAACCGTGGCCGCACGGTCTAAGGTGCTACTCTCGTATTAGATAGAACACAATGTTAATGACAGGAAGATCGAGTTTTGAATCTTGTTCAGGTGTATTAAGGGTGTTTTTACCAAAATGACTTTCCTCTCCCCTCTACGCAAATGTGAGTGCATTTCCTGAAATACTGTATACCTATACCCTAAACCCACTAGAGTAATTAGTACATGTGCGTACAAGCCTGACGGGTAGTAATACGCGGTGCTAGAAATAAACAGGGAAAGCTTGCATGCATTTGCAGAACCAATCCTGCTTTCGGAACATGTGACTGCTGATATGGGAGGAGTAGTAAGATGGATACAGTCGAACGTTAGTTGTGCAATTATCTGTCACATTCCATCTGGGAGAAAGGTTCTGGTGCTGGAGGGTGTCTTCAGGCCATTTTATAGCATAACATTCCATTTGGGAGAAAGGTTCTGGTGCTGGAGGATGTCTTCAGGCCATGTTATAGCATAACATTCCATTTGGGAGAAAGGTTCTGGTGCTGGAGGGTGTCTTCAGGCCGTGTTATAGCATAACATTCCATTTGGGAGAAAGGTTCTGGTGCTGGAGGATGTCTTCAGGCCATGTTCATAGCATAACATTCCATTTGGGAGAAAGGTTCTGGTGCTGGAGGGTGTCTTCAGGCCATGTTATAGCATAACATTCCATTTGGGAGTTATGGCAGAAAGTGAGCCTATTCATAGAATGAGGAGGATCAATGTTAACCTTATGGGAGAAAGTGATCCTATTCATAGAATGAGGAAGATCAATATTAACCTTATGGCAGAAAGTGATCCTATTCATAGAATGAGGAGGATAAATATTAACCTTATGGGAGAAAGTGAGCCAGAACTCTCATTTCAGCCACTACTTGTTTGTAATTTCCTCAAACTTGTAGTACGTGACACAATTGGCACCATTAAAAATATCTTTAATTTTCATCCATCCTAAAGTTCTTATTAAAGTTATATATTAAGATAAATAAATATATGTTACTGTCATATAACTTATATTTAAAAAAAAACACTTCTAAATAATTGAGGATAAAAATTCAATTCAACATGGGTTACAATTAGAAACAGTTTATTTATTCACGAAACTACACACACTATTGTCCTTCTCGTTAATTTTTAAAAGTCAGGTGATCTCCTGTGTTGAACTACAAACTTTATTTGAAGAGTTGTTTTTGAAATGAGTGAGGACCAAAGAACTGGCAATCATTATGAGTTTCCCCACCAATATCTTTTTCCCGGAAATGATCTCCCCTATTAGTTAACCTGTCTGTGTAAGGATTGGGAATATCTTGGTGGTGCTATACCTAACATTTCTTACTGTAATACACGTATGATTGGCATGTTTTGGTTGTATAATAAACATAAAGTGAACATTTGGTCATTTGCTAATAAACGTACAGGAAATGTTTTATCCAAACCCTATAGTAACGTTATAGTGTTTATAACACATGAATGGGGCCCTAGAACGTTATAGTGTTTATAACACATGAGTGGGGCCCTAGAACGTTATAGTGTTTATAACACATGAGTGGGGCCCTAGAACATTATAGTGTTTATAACACATGAGTGGGGCCCTAGAACGTTATAGTGTTTATAACACATGAGTGGGGCCCTAGAACATTATAGTGTTTATAACACATGAGTGGGGCCCTAGAACGTTATAGTATTTATAACACATGAGTGGGGCCCTAGAACATTATAGTGTTTATAACACATGAGTGGGGCCCTAGAACGTTATAGTGTTTATAACACATGAGTGGGGCCCTAGAACATTATAGTGTTTATAACACATGAGTGGAGCCCTAGAACATTATAGTGTTTATAACACATGAATGGGGCTCTAGAACATTATAGTGTTTATAACACATGAGTGGGGCCCTACAACGTTATAGTGTTTATAACACATGAGTGGGGCCCTAGAACATTATAGTGTTTATAACACATGAATGGGGCTCTAGAACATTATAGTGTTTATAACACATGAGTGGGGTACTAGAACATTATAGTGTTTATAACACATGAATGAGGACCTAGAACATTATAATGTATATAACACATGGATGGGGCACTAGAACATTATAGTGTTTATAACACATGAATGGGGCTCTAGAACATTATAGTGTTTATAACACAAGAATGGGGCCATAGAACATTATAGTGTTTATAACACATGAGTGGGGCCCTAGAACATTATAGTGTTTATAACACATGAGTGGGGCTCTAGAACATTAGAGTGTTTATAACCCAGTAATGAGGATCTAGAACATTATAGTGTTTATAACACCTGAGTGGGGCCCTAGAACATTATAGTGTTTATAACACATGAATGAGGACCTAGAACATTATAGTGTTTATAACACATGAGTAAGGCCCTAGAACATTATAGTGTTTATAACACATGAATGAGGACCTAGAACATTATAGTGTTTATAACACATGAGTGGGGCCCTAGAACATTATAGTGTTTATAACACATGATAGAGGACCTAAAACATTATAGTGTTTATAACACATGAATGAGGACCTAGAACATTATAGTGTTTATAACACATGAATGGGGCTCTATAACATTATAGTGTTTATAACACATGAATGGGGCTCTAGAACGTTATAGTGTTTATAACACATGAATGGGGCTCTAGAACATTATAGTGTTTATAACACATGAGTGGGGCCCTAGAACATTATAGTGTTTATAACACATGAGTGGGGTACTAGAACATTATAGTGTTTATAACACATGAATGAGGACCTAGAATATTATAGTGTTTATAACACATGAATGGGGCTCTAGAACATTATAGTGTTTATAACACATGAGTGGGGCTCTAGAACATTATAGTGTTTATAACACATGAGTGGGGCCCTAGAACATTATAGTGCTTATAACACATGAGTGGGGTACTAGAACATTATAGTGTTTATAACACATGAGTGGGGCCCTAGAACGTCATAGTGTTTATAACACATGAGTGGGGTACTAGAACGTCTCAGTGTTTATTATCACAGATGATTTGACCAGGAAACGCGATAATAGGAATAACTCTTTGATAATAGGTTGTTAAAATTTGTAAACTGTGTAACTAATCTTTACCAGAGTAGTAACAGGTTTATCTCGAGGAAATCTACGTTTGTTACAGACAGTTGAACTGGTACCTGTACACCCTGGCATCCTCCAAGTTCCAGTTAAACTGGTTGCCTCAGTTTCTATCAACTGGTCACAAGGTCCAACATATCTCTCTTTGTCCACTGGTCACAAGGTCCATCATATCTGCACAAGACAGTTCTCAGCCGGGACATTTGTATGTGGTCTAATTAACTTAGTTCATTTCTCTCTTTGTCCACTTCTACGACACAAATATACTTCCTTACAAACAAGTCCTAATATTACATTATCTTATCAATTGAAAGTTAGGTTTTGTTAGGTTGGTCAATGTGATACCCAACCTGTCCAAGATAGCACTAAAAACTAGTACAAACATAAATTCAGATTAAATATCTAATGGTGAACATTTTAATTAGTATAATTTATTCCTCGGAAGATAACTAAATGAATGGTTGGTTATTTAGGTAACCTTGTGGTTACTGATACGAACCTGTTCGCTAAATTGATAAGCGATGAAGAATATTAACAAAATAACTATCGTGAGTGACCCAACTGATAATTCGTTTGAATGAATTCGAGAACTATTGGTTTGGACGTGTGAAGTATTCTCGTTAGTTATTATTTTAATGGCGGTTCTCATTTATTCTTGTGATTGCTTAGAGTTGTTTGCATGCCATTGTCGGATGTGAAGACATTCTCATTATTATTTGTGACTTGGTACAAGGTCAGGGATAATGACGGCTTGTCAGTGATAGCCATGTATCAGCAGTGTGTGGCATGTGTGGAGGGATGGTGATAACATGAACTATTTAGGACATCACTGTTGCACTAGTCATGTGTGTAGGTTGTATTTAGGACATCACTGTTGCACTAGTCATGTGTGTAGGTTGTATTATAATGTGCGTGTGTGTGTGAGTAGCAGTGGTTGCAGAGAATACAGGGGCTGCAGTCTGTAGTCCAAGCAGTTCTAGGCTACGTGTACCATCAGCCAAAGCTGTGTTTTCAATTTTGAAACTTCTCTATACTAAGTATCTTAGTATTTTTGCAAATATAATTAACACCAAAATTAGTTTTATAAAAACTAAAATTATTTTATTACACCTTAAAAAAAATTGTTCCAACATATTTCCGTACAGATATACGATATAATAATTATATTATCAATAGTCATAGTCAAATATTATTATTGTTGTTATTTTATAAGGTTACCAGTATTGATATATACAGATAAATGTTGGTATTTCTTAAACGTTCCTTTGGGACTCCCAAAAGTCAATAGCGAATGAAATGTTACTAAATAGCACTAGGGAGTTTATTTTCCAGTGGTTGTTGACCCTGGTAGACATACAGACATTGTCTTGTTGATGTTAATAATCTGTTAACTCCTACTTTTGACTTGAACAAGGCAGTAATAATTACAATTACCAACTCCAGTTGAAGGGTTGGGAGGTAATTGAAGAATGAGTTGCTGTAGTTCACAATGTGACCCCAGGTCGTAAAAAATGTATTCAGTGTTGACTTGGGGTCAATAACAATATGTTAACAAGAAATACCTCTTGAAGCAATAATTTTACATTTATTAAAATATAATTAAGATTGTATGTGCTATGCATTTTCTAAGACTTCCAAAAGCTTCCAGCCCAGACATTAAGGGGGATGCAAAATAAATGTTAGCATTACTTTCTAGGGGGAGATCCCGCCCCCCTCCTCGGTCCCACTCTTGTGGTTTCTGAAGGAACACACACACATACACACACACATAACACATACACACACACATTCCAAAGCGCCATTAAATTTTATATAGAATCAAAATATTATTTTACCTCTCTGTTTTTATTTCCCCGCTTCTCACTACCTGTTCGGGTTGTACGCAAATACGTTAATTTAATGGAGGAGAGAGATAGTATTTAGAGGAAATGAATCAGCATTTGTTTGAGAAAGGGAGTGGGAAACAATTACAAAACATTGTCAGTACATCTGGCCGGGATTCTAACCACGACCTTTCTGTAACCTGCAATTAATTCCAACACTAGATTGACGCGTTATAACATGCGAACACATCCGCGGGTCGTTCGGGCTGCTGTTGGGATGTTGTAGTACACGTTACAATAAGTAAAATAGGTCCGCGCACAGATACAGCCAATTATGTATTTCGGTAACGAAAATAAATTTGATTCAAAATGAAATGTTATTTGGGTTTACATGGAACACATTTATTAACTGATCAACACACATGGTGCTTATATAGTTTCCTTCTCTAAATCTCACATATGTTTATCAGACTGTTAGAATAATCGCCCGACAACACTTTTAAACTCGCTGTTATAAGTATGATAAACAATTTATTGAATATGAATACACTAAAATAGTTTAGTATTTCGACGTAAAAAAAAAGGTCCTGAATAATTAAGTTCAGAGGTAGACTGGTGGTCTAGGGGCAAGGTGTCAGACTTCTGTGCTGGGGTCCGGGGTTCATTCCTTGGTCCCGACAGAGTTTTATCCGATTGCCAAACTCTTAATTCACCTATGACAAGACGAGTATTAAACACAACTTTGTGTAGTGTTATTCTGATCAGTGTCGATCCAGGTTGTAACACTACGGATTAATTCCCTGATAAAATAATGCTGCGATAATGTTTAGGTTGTCTATAGCTCCGTGGTCGAGCACTAATTAGAACAGTATAATTAATAAATGTAAGAAAGAGAACTGTTGATGGCTGTTTATTCACACACGGTTTATTTAAATGACACCTGTTAATTACGCGTACATATTCCAATTAAATGTTTTATATCACTGCACACTTGTGATATTAATGTAAGTTATTTTAGACTGTGACTGCCAGTGTGTGGCTCTGACTGACTTGTGCGTGGGCGGAGATCCCGGTGTAGATGTTTGGATCCCGGAGATGCCTTAAACATACGCACAACGGTTTATATATGACATACCCCTTGCATTTTTCTCCCCTTGTCAACAGCGTAAAAACTAACCAATAGAAAGAGTCCTGGCGACAGGTGTTGTGAAGGCTAGCTTCTTATTGGTATAGAGAAATTTCGTCCTTTGTCAAATACTATTAAGTTGTTCCTTTTAACAAGAATTGACGCAGATATTCTTTTAACAAGAAAGATGGTATACAAAATATATTTTATGGGGTGAAATCCTTTTCACATTGTTTCTGAGAAGCGCGTGTTTCTTCATGGATGAATCTTAAAAGGATACTCTACCTATATTACTTAAATAAAAATTAACTTCATCCATGACTTTTTACATAATTTAGAGTGATTCAAACACCAATATCATTACAAGGGGTTACGTTAGGTCCACTCTTTACAACTGGAGACACTTGAATTAAATCACAAAAACTTTTAACTGCCTGTATCTCTTTGCGAGTTGGTTTGCCGACTTATATTTAAAAAGGTTTTTTACTTATTTTAATGATTACTACAATATCCCTAAGTCCTGAACTTCTTTTTTTAGCAGCCTGTATGAATTAAGGGTACAGGGGAAAAGGGGGAAGTCCCATTACACATATTTTCCAAAACAACTTTTACAGCTGGCCCCATAAGGAATATAACATCGACCTCTTTTAACCATAATCTAAAGTGCATTAGGCAAGTCCCATGATTGCCTAACAGATGGCAGCACTAATTCTATTCGAGTTAAAATAATTGGACTCTCCCCCTTTTTCCCTTGTATCCTTGAAATGTAAGCAGATAAATGACTCCTTGTTGCATAATGTGACGTGTGTTTCCAGAGTAGGGACGACATGCCTGCCAGGTTTCCCGAGATAGACGTGCATGGCCCAGTGGAGGCCCCACATGGGGCAGACGTCTCCCTGGACCTTGGGCCTCTTCCCAACCCCTCGCCTCGCTGGAACATCAAGGAGGAGGTGGTCATATCCGGCATCTCCGGTCGACTGCCAGAGTCTGGCAACATTGATGAGTTCAGAGATCACCTGTTTGCAGGCGTCGATCTGGTCACAGATGATGAGAGGAGATGGCCTTCAGGTAGGAGACGTAGTGCATCCTTAGGGAGGAGCTGGAACTAGACATAGTGCATCCTTAGGGAGGAGCTGGAACTAGACATAGTGCATCCTTAGGGAG
>CABFVX010009938.1:0-16174 GCA_902151425.1 Timema shepardi | reverse complement strand
CCCATTCCATTCTGGTTTAGGTAGGTGTCGTCATGTACTTAGTGTAGCGCCACACTTGAGGCATACTAAATTTGACTATGAAACTGACCCTAAGACTGTGTGATTCCAAGTGGTTACAACATTTGTCTTATCTGGCTGATATATTTTCAGCTCTCAATCAACTTAACCTATCACTTCAGGGATCATGTGTGATAAAACTTTCAGTTCATGCCAAAATTGAAGCAAAATTAAGAAAAATTCAATTTTGGGAGTGTTTTGGGAAAAAGAAAAACATTATTGAGTGCTTCTCTACCCTTTACGATTTTTTGTGTGAATCTGAAACCACTCTCTCATCAGAGATTGCGTCAGAAATAATAGAACATCTACAAAGCCTACAGGTGACCTGACGGTCTAGGGGTAAGGTGTCAGAATTTCTGTGCTGAGGGTCCAGGGTTCAATCCTTGGTCCAAGCACAGATTTATACGATTGCCAAATTTACTTCACCTCTGACAAGGCATGTATTAATCACAGCTTCTGAATGTGTGGAATTCCAGGCCTCCGCCGTGGTTCAAATTGCACGTTAAACTGTAGGTCCTCAATTTCATCTCACAATCACCCTACCATTACACATTAGTGTAAGTGCGTATAACCCAAATAGATAGTAAGACACGCTAATAGTAATAATAATAATAATAATTATTATTATGATAAACAACTTCACTTAAATAATATTTTCCATTCCCAAATGACAGTATAAACTGGCTTTAAAATCCATTCACAGCCACAATACATGATTTGGATTTGCCAGTTAGAGAAATAGAACAGCTGATTGGTATAGCAGCTGACAATAATCTAAAATACACTTTCAATCCGACGATGTTATTTGAATTTTGGATCAAGCCTAGAAGTGAATATCCAGAAATTTCAAAGCGGGCTGTAAATGTTTTTTTTACCCTTTCCTACAACATACCTTGTTGAAATAGCATTCTCAAAATACAGTCTCACTAAGACCAAACAACGAAGTAGACTCAATTCTGAAACACACATGCAAATCCAGCTATTCAACATTAGACCTGACTTCAAAGAACTTGTATATGGAAGGTTAAACACATCCATCTCACTAGCAGTATATCCAGGTTAATAATGAAAATATAATGTAATGACTTTTAAACATTATTAAAAAACTGTATTAAAAAGTGGATAAGTAATAAATTTGTTTGAAGTTATTTTATATTATTTTTCCCATGCAAAATATGCAACATAAATATAAGAAATAAATTAATTTTGTTTTAGACTTAATTTATAATATAAGATTACCACTCAATTACATACTTTTTAGTTAAAGTTAAAAAAATATGTAGGTAATATACTTGTTAAGGGAAAGAGGTTAAGGCACAAACACTTAGGGGTTCATCAGAAGGTTTCGTAGTTTTCATAGGTTTCCGTGGAATAAAATAGTTTGAGAACCACTGCCTTAACCAATTGTTTGTGTTAGGCCTACAACCTACATACCTCGGTAGTAAAACTGATGTTATTCTGCAGCAAGTAGGAACGACACATTGGTGACAGCCAGCCATGCTGTGTTCATCAAGTCCTCTGGTCGTACAGCACCAGCTGCTGTAGTGGGCTTCCAGTTCCAGCACTCTGCTCTTCTTGCCCTCTTTAAGAACATCACATATTCTGTAAGTATAACAACCTACAGTAGCCCCATAGCTTCTTTGGTGCTGACTGACAGTTCACAGCTGACTTCTTACAGTCAACATTTAGGTATATACCTAAATTTTGACCATCAGAAGTGACAGCTGCTAAACACATGTTTTTGCAGATCATATAGTTCGGCGTAGGGATACATAATTTGGTCTTGTAACTTTTCAAAGCTTTTAGCTGTCATCTGTGAGCTGTCAGTCAGCACCAAAGAAGCTATGGGACTACTGTACATCACTTTCAGGCACCCAAACACACAATGGCTATCACCATCTAGAATGTCATAGTTGTAGTGTACTCAGTCATATTCTACCTAATAACTCAGAAATTGAGTAGTTGTTGTTATTGTTACTGTTATTGTCGTCATCATCATCATCATCATCATCATCATCATCATTGCTTATAGACGCATCACCACAAATTTAGGTCATTAGCACCTCTCTGAACTTTAAGTCCCTGACACAGAATTTAGACTAAAAGAACTTTCCAATTAAATTAACTAACGTTGAAAAATGACACCTGCATACAGATATAGAGCCCGAAACCTTTGGCTTAGCACTTAGCATGCCAATGTTCTAACACTGAGCTATTCAGTGATAGTCTTGTGCCCAGGTTCATTCTTCACTCTTAATTTAAGGACAAAGTCTATGAAGGATCTGAGAATCTATTAGTTCTTAGAGCTATCATTAAATCATAGCCACCAATGACTCAAGATCTCCTTTTTGCTGCCATTTGTACAAGATTAAATCGAAAAAAACAATTGTATATTTGCATTTAGGACAAACATATGTCTGCTTTTGACAATATATAAAGCAACTTAATCAATGTTTGGTAATCATGCTTGTGGGAATGGAGATTAGTTGTCAAACTCATATAACTTGATTTGCCAGTAAAGGTGAGTTCAGGGAACTAAAACTAGTTAAGTCTACCAAGGTTGGTTTTCCCAAATGATTTCTTATCTTCCCTCTAAACAAATGGGGGTAGATTTCCTATTAACCTTACCTTCCTCTTCCCTACACCTGTAGGGTAGATAAAAGTGCAGAAAGTCTAAATGAGTAGTAAGATGTGGTTAAAAACATTGTTTTTGTCTTCATTATTTATAAACATTTATTGCATAGGGAGTTATTTTTCACAGAGACTTTTTTCTTTCTTTCTCAGTCAGAATGAAATTTGTTTTCACTGCACCTAAGTACCTGGTACAGGTTATACGTATACATTAATTATACTAATGAAATAGATATGAAGGTAAATTTTTTAGGAAATGTATCCACATTTGTTAAGAAAGTGGTTGACCATTTAGGAAAAAAATCCATCTTCATTATACCTGACTATTAATACTACCAACGATGTTTGATAAAAACATTAACTATCAACTCTGTGTTTTACACCTGCAATTATGGTTTCAAATATAGTATAGTTTTTAACATTCTGATTTGTTTTATGGTTTCAAGCAAATAATATGTTTTTCCTAACAACAAATACATGACAGTAGAATATTATTAAAATTGTGAAGTAGAAAAAAACTATAGTATGATTTTGGTAGGAATAACAGAAGAAGTTAGTTACTATAAGTTACTTAAACAATTTTATGTCTATGTTATACATTTTACATGTTCCTATCTATGTATGTGTCCAATCATTCTTTACAATATTCCATTTTCTCCCTCCCCTCCCCCTCCCCTCTTTTAGGAAGTTGAGTTGTACGTTTCACACTCCTCCCTGATGAATTCCGATAAAATGAAACCTGGGTCAGTGACAACCTTTTTCTTTAAGAGGCAACCATTCATTACCTCTTTGTCCAATGGCACCAATGTAAAGTGTGAACTCTGTCCTTTTTTTCATTGCAAATGCCATATTGTGTTCGTCCCTCTTATATGGTTCTATCCACCTTTCTTATACCTTCTTCCAAATATAATACAATTACCTTATAAAGTGAAAATAAGTTTTCCTTATATAGAACTTAACAAGATATATGAATATATATATTTTTGTATCTGCAGCTATCACGTTTGATACATATTATTATTACCGATACAATTTTACAAATAATATAGTAAAATGTTGGCAATGTTGACCACAAATAAGTATGTTAGAATTTTCTCCACTGTTTTTCCAACCAAAATCAGTATATAACTATCTGGTCTTAAGGTACCTGAAAGCTCATGGTCACATGGAAATAAGATTGCCGTTCAACTCAATCCGGAATTCCATCCAATCCTTAACTCCACCTGCTTTAAATATATTTTAAGTGTTAACATTATCCAACCATCAATGTCTTGGTCTACTAAATACTCAAACGAAATAAAAAACTTTTGAAGAAATAGACCAATATATATATATCCCATTCTTTTACCATTAAAGATTAATAGTGAAATTAGCGTACAGCCTGAACTAAAAAAATAAAATAAAAAATAGTGAAATTGTTTACTTCCTGAATAGAGGCGTGCAAAAGTCTACTATTCAAATCAAATATATGGCATATTTTCAGAGTTAAAACATGGTTAGAATATTTTTATTTTTTTCATGTGGCAAGAAAAGGATATTTTGTGTATTCATCTTCATACAGCAAGGGACCAAATATGATTCACAAAATGTCTTCTAAAAAAAATGTTCATTAGATTTGGTCCTAAGCTTGCAAATTAAGTTATTATAGCAGTAATCCAATTACTAAATATTTTTGATGTGTAAATATTAGTTGGACAAAATTACAAAAATTGAAAGAAAAAATAATAATAAATAAGATGCAATTATATATATTATTTGGAAAAGTTTCGTAGTTTGTCAAATCTGAGAGTTTTTTTAAAAGTAAAAGCTTATCAATGCTGTATCAGTTTAAAAAAATTAATGACTACTTGTTTAACATAATTTAAAACTAAACAAGCCATAATTAAAATTTTACTTTTATCATTGACTTATTTCTCAAATTATAAAGTTGAAGTTTTCAAAGTGTCACACAATGTATCACCAGAAAACCAAGGAATCTAACCATGTATCTAAAGTATCATGAATTGCATCAAATAATTGAATATCCATGTCATTATGTTACAAAAATATTCAAATTCTTGACACTAGAGTTAGATGTTTAGTATTATGAAGGTGCTTTCTTAAGTAAAGGTGGTTTGTTGTCCATGTGCCAGTCTAAATTGTTATTTACTTAGTGAATGTTTAATGCATATAAAACTAACATTTACAAATGTATTTTAGTGTCACGACCCCTACTGTGTGAAGACGTGCGAGTCTGACGCACTTGGTTGTTACGTGCTTGATAACAATGCCTACATTGTTGTGTCCAAGGAAATTAAGGACACTGGTAGGTTCTTTGGTGACACAGATGGCTATGTCATGGAGAGTCTGGTGAAAGAGAAGATTTATAAGAAAATACACATGTTTGATTATCAGGCAGTTTGCTTCAGAGGTGAACCAACCAAGAGTCAAGGATCTATCTTAATGACGGTAAGGCAAGATTTTACTCTTATTAACCATCAATAACAATACAACATTTTTAATACAATAAGTTGGTTTTAATTTTACCCAAATAACTCTCGCTAAAGACTGGGCTGCAGGTGACAGGAAAATAAGGGTTTGATTTTCGGCCAAGTGAACTGATTTATTTTGGTTTTTTTCCCCAGCTGTTTAGCTTGTAATGTAAAGGATGCAAGATATGAAAAACGCTGTCCTTTTTTCGCCTCAAAACCACACAACTTTTACCCAGTTTTTTTTGTATCGTGCATACTTTTCAAGATAAATAGTTAGAAACTTTTAAAAACTAAACCCAGATAAGCTATATATATATAATATAATATAATATATATATATATATATAATATAATATATAAACATTATTAATATATATATACATATATATAATATTAAAGTTTTAGTTCAGACCCTTCCCATGTCTTGGACAGTTAGAAATTGAGAGCTAATTATAGAATAATACAAAACTACCAATCATCTCACACACAACATATCTATCTGAGATTTGAACCATTGATCCTAAAGTATGCAACAACATGCAAAATATGTTTAAAAAAAATCGATTACAAGAGTATGATTTTGTATCACAGTGGTAAGAGAGATTGACAATAGGTGAAGTGGTTTCTGAATCAATTCTCCGTGATCATTAGAATATTAACTGCACTTTTGCATACTGGTTTCCCCTCATGTGATGGTATTGATATTTATAACAATAAAGGCGAGGAAATATTTAAATAAAAATAAGTGAAAAAAGTCCCATAAAGGAAACATCAAAAAGTGGCCAAAACCCAAATGCACAATAGTGACATACTCTTTTACTCTATATTATCTACACGCTTAAGTCATCCACTATTTTAAAATACAAATTTAATAAACATTTAGGCCTTTATAAAACAAAATGGAAGGCTTAAAAATATAAGCACAAAACACAGAGCTGCCATGAGTTAAAAAAGTACTGTACCACTGTTGTCCATTATTTTAAATATATTGCAAACTACTGTAATAATCTTGCTATTTAAATACCTACCTAGGCACAGTTCTGTTTTAGTCTCCAATGGCGTTTGATAAAGGTCTACATGAATAATAAATTTGTGTCTGTACATTTTGTGACTTTCTACAAAAGACAAAAGGAAGATGTTGCCATTGTACACTCTGTTTAGCCTGAACAGAATCAGTCTTGTCTTGTCGGATTGCACTATGACCCTATCTTATAAACCATACCATAGTGGAATAATACAAGGTAAGCTTGCTAGCTTATAAGGTAAACAAAGAGTACATTGGATTCTGCAAACTTTTTCCTTGGAAGGGCTTTCACCACTTATTTCTACTCGTTGATCCATTCTCAATTTTCTTATTTTACTACATAATTTTTCCTTTTATAACTAATTATTAAATATTAAAGTTCCTTAAGCCAGACTTTGGTGCTTAATGCTAGTGATGCTTTCCTAGCTTATATCAGTTTGTAAGTTACATTTATATGGTAAGAAGGTGTATATTTTATACCTTGGAACCCACTTGCGCAACATATTTAACTGTGTTGCATAAGTGATACACAAATTAAAATGGTCGTTATTTCACGAACATGGATGGTTGAAATATCAGCGCAGCCACTGAGTGTAGTCAGCTATCCCCATAACCAGAGATTACCTAGCACTGCAACTAGTGTTGATATACTTTTTTAAATGGTTGTGTTTCCACATATAGCTGATAATGCACAATCTTTTGAAAGAGACATATGATATGCTAAGCTCAAAATTGCACAAAATAAAATATTATTTAATAGCGTAGGGCTAACACTTTTTTGATGGCTTTGATTTGGAGTCTATTAGATTTATTTTTATCACCATGTCTCACTATATATTTAGCACCGCGTCTTACTACCGGTTCAGGTTATATGCCATGTCTTACTACTTGTTCAGGTTATGTACATACAGAATTACTCTAATGGGGAAGGGGTGTGAAAGGAAGCATTTAAGATGTAATTTACCCGCATTATCATGGAAGGAGAGTGGGAAACCACAGCAGACCTGACCGAGATTCAAACCACATTCTCCCTGTCATACCTGCTTCGGCGGCATAGTTAGCTAACACGCTGGTATCGTTTTGAGCTTGACTGTCGAGGGTGGGAAGCTTGAGGTTTTAATCTCAGTCGGGTGAACTGGGGGTGGTTTTTCCTAAATAGTTTTCAACTCTTCTTTCACACAAATACAGGTTAACTTTCTCTAAATTCAACCTTCCTTATCCATAACCCATTACCATAATTAATACTTAAGCATATCACCCGAAAGGGTAGTAAAATGTAGTGCTAAATATTATAGTCTCCCTGTCCGTAGGCCATTTTAAAATGAGTGACGCCATAGACCCTTAGCCCACTGATGAGGGCTATGAGTTTTTAAAATAACTTTTAAAATTGTCTTGTTTCTAATCTTGCGCAAATTAGAGGGTGAAACCAATGCCAAAGAGGTTGTATATTGTTATACATTATCTAATGTAATAATGCAAGCACAAGTATTTCTTCCTCAGAGTTGACTTAGAAGTAAAAACAACGGGCAGAGCTTCCCAGTTTCATTGCTTAAACCGCTCATGGAATTGGGCCTTAAATAATATTAGTCTTGTAGCAAACAGTTTTAGTTCTCAAATTCAAATTAGATCCATTTATATTTATATTACTTGTTTACTTCAATTTCATTGCAGCCTTTGAACCATCTTAAATGGATGTTAGAATGGACACTTGCAAATGCACTTTGGATGTTTGCCCAAACTAACCTACATCACATGTGGTACGGAGATGGTGCCTATGGCTCGGAGCACAGGGATTATGATGGCTGTGAGTTTTATACGTTCTCATTTGAAAGATCCAATTTGGTGGCTATCCTGTGTTGATTCAAACAAGTTGTGATTTAGCCAAGAACTTTCATTTTATATTTTAAAGAAAAGCAAGCATTTAGAATAAAATAAATAATCACTTAGGCAAAAGTTTGTGATAATCTTTAGAAATAAAAAGTGTTGGTTTTAGGTGTGGATACGCTTATCATAATTATTTTAAAACACAAAATAATTATGTTGCACAAAGCTCTTGCATTGTTTAAAAGAAAATAAACTAGGAGTGTGCAACGCTTCAAAACAAACATCAGCTTCAACTTAGCTTCGAAACAAATTCCCAGTCTCGAAGCTTCGCCAATAAAATATTGACAGCTAAAATACTCAATTTATTTTCAATTATAGCCATTCTGAACTGAACATTACAAATTAATATTCATATAAAAAAAACTGAAGCAATTTAATTGTAATCTGTGATAGTAGCTTGATTTGTCATATTACACAAAATATTACAAACAACGATGTAATAGAACATTTCCAAGTAATTTTAATGCATTAGGTAAAAAAAATATTATGTTGCATAAAACAACTAAAAAAAGAAAATTCAAACTTCGATTTGACTTAGAGAATATTTCATACTTTCAATTTGAGTTGCTTCAAATTGAAAATGTGGACTTCACACACCCCTAAAAATAACTTTCAAAATTTTAGTCAAACTTTGGGTTGTTATCCACAATATTATTATTTTGAGTTTGACTTTAATGACATTGTTCATTATGTTACCTTATTGAATTGTAATATCGATTACATGTGTCTCATTTAAAAATGCTCAAAATATATTAATAATATACCTACTTGCTCACATGAACAGTGTAACAAGCTCTAGTTCCTGAGGCTGGGTTTCAATCCTGACTAGCTTCACTGCAAGTGGCCGCCCCACATTGTTTTTATTCCCCTACCAAACATATTTTAGTGGAGCCACTGCAAGTTATCCTTCTCATTCTGTAACGGACTGCCGTTTAGCCCCACATTGGAATGCCAATTGTAACGTACTGTCTTTGTTACCCCGAGTTTGGATGCCAATTGTAACGTACTGAACCTCTTCACATTGGGATGCCAATTGTAATGTACAAACTCCTATCTGCTAATGCCCCACTTTGGTGCCAATTTTAATGTACTACGTAACACTTTCGTTAATTGTTACCTTCTTGAGATGCCATTTGTAACAACCCTGACACAAAAACTAGCGTCTTCTTGAGCCGAGGAGTGTGAACCCCGTAGTTCACACTCTCAAACCCAGACCACTCTTTGCTTTCTTTCCATCGACCAATGGGGTTAGTTTTTATGAGCGCGCAAATTAAGAAAACAGATGCGTCACTCTGCACCTGCTATTAAATTACTGTGTAATACAACCCGGAAACAAAACCATGCTTCTGACACGTGCAGCTAAACGAAAGAAAAAAGAAACATGGCTGTAGTCTAGAAAAGATGAGTTTACTTTATATTAACTGAAAAGAAGAAATATTAATATATTTACTTTAAAATATGATCTCAAATATTAAAAAAGACATGGAGAAATCGATATCATTACAATTCCTATAACAAATAAAATAACCTCATGTAAATATATTGTATCACTGGATACTAATGTTTTATTATTATGAGTTAACACGTTATTAATGTAAAAACCATCACTACTATAGTGTTAAATAGCATCATTTGAGGAAATATTTCTCAATGCTTTAATTATTAAAGAAACTCAAACTTTGCATCTATATTAAATTGAGATGTTTGTATTATTTTAGAATAGTAAATAAATGTGAGCAAAATCCCCTTAAGAAATATTCCCAAAAGTGAATTGAAATTCAAATATATAATATATCTGGGGTCTGCAAGCTTGGGTTTTCTAATGCGAGTTGAACTTGCTTGCTCCCAAGTTCAACTATATTCATAATTAGAAATTGGACTTTAAAAAAACACGATTTAAAAATAAGAACACCACTCAAATGAAAATATAATAGAAAAAAATGTAAAAGGTTTCAACACTCATGTCTTAAAAGATATTAAAATTACACTAACAATTACAAAAAAGTTCATAAAATTGATGTTTTAGTGAGTTAACACTTCTCCAAAATAAGCCTCTATAATTTAAACTACCCAAAGAAAGAAGGTGTTAAATAATGGCAAAGCTGGTGATATATATGGGATTACAAGTGAAATGCTTAAGTGTGGGGGCACAATACTACTTGTCAAATTGTGTGTGCTGAGATTTTGAATGTTCCTAATGACTGGAAGAATGTTGTCATTGTTTCATTATATAGAGGCAAAGGTGGTAAGGGTTAATGTAAGAATTATAGGGCAATTAGTTTGTTAAGTATTCGAGGTAAAATTTTTGGGTGTTTTAACTCAGACGGTGTATGAAAAAACTGCAGACTAAATTTTGGGTGTGGATTGTGGTTTCATACCAGGTAGAGGGTGCATGGATCAGATATTTGTGTTGCAATAAGTAATCGAGAAATGTATGGCAGTAAGGAAAAAAGTTTATTGTGCATTCATTGATCTGGAGAAAGCGTACTATCAGGTGAATATGGGTATGTTATGGAATGTTCTTAGACAGCATGGTGTGGATGGATGTTTAGTAAATGCAATTATGGTGGTGTATGATGGAAGTAAAGCATATGTTAGGGTTGATGGAGCGTTGAGCGAATGGTTTTACATTCAATAAGGTATAAGTTAAGATTTAGATATTGTTATTTAAAGAATTCAGAAAAATATGATTTCAAATTTAAGATTTTATAAATGTGGATACTTATGAAAAATTCCATACTACTGAAATACCTTGGACAAGTTAGTTATAATCTTTTAATATCAATTATAACAAAAATTTCATAATATTTAAATATTTCATTAGTAACTCAATAATTAGTGCATTTAAAAGAGTCAAATGGGCAAACTCATTAATAACATAAAAATTACAATACAGTGTAGTTGGATACAAAGATGAAAGATATAAAACTTATTTAAAACAACAAGTTAAAATAAGGTTAACCTTTTCAGTCAAAAGTTTTGAATATAATATATATAAATTGAAAGCTAATTTATGTCTAATGAAAAAGTTAAGTCTAAGTCTTAGCTGAAATCAACATACCTTTACTCCTTTTTGGTAGTCCAGATCAATGGAGAATCATGGAATATTATTATCAGACGTGTTTCGGTACTTCACTATCGTATCATATTCAATGGAAAGTTGTCATTGATTGAAACACAGTGTGTGTACATGTCTATAAGATAGTAACTCCTTCTAGTTTGTGGATCAAAAGAGAGGGGAAGGCCATGTAAGATGTGGCTAAATATTGTAGATAAATGTATGAAAAATAGAAACATTAGAAGTTTTAAGAATAAAAGAGCATGTATGACTCGGTGTATAGATGTTGTTGAAGCGAAGGGAGTATGCAATACATTTGAAATGTGTCATATTTCATTTATTAATCCTTTATGTAATAATCACACATGATAATTTGTTTCATTTCCATTCCCATATGTGCAGTTGCGCTTGTGCCTTATATGGGCTTTCACTAGAAATTAGAAATTATCTTATCAGGAAATTTATTTTAACTCCATTTTTAATTCTTATTAAAGTTGATATTCATACTTTAAAATGAATAATAATATTTAAATAATATTATATTTCTAGCAGAAAATATGAAATAGTAAATGCTTTTTTTATTTGAATGTGGTAAGTTTGGTAAAATATTTATTGCAATGTTGATCAATAATGATTTTAGACAGGTTTACCAATACAAATCTATAACTAAATAGAAACTAATGCTAGTTTTGTAGCCGAGCGGTTATAATACAGGTTTTAAGCATCTTAAGTTTGAAAGCAATCAATATGTATTCTCAATATAAAATAATTATTATTCCAGTATTTAATGATCTAATTGCTATTTTTATTTTTATTACCTTGTCATGGCAATGCAGTTTCAATCCAATCGAGGATAATTCAAAATGAACGAAAATAGTTAATTAGTTTACTGGTTGAAATTATCTTTAAAGCTCTATTACATTATTTATTATTAAATATAATATTGATTATAAAAATTTGTTAAGTTACCAAATGATTTATAAGTGAAACTGCTGATTTCATCTAAATTAAATAGTCTATACTTATCATTGTGTTTTAAAAATTGATTTGTACTACATCAAGAGGAAGTTCAAAAATGATGAACCTAAAATCTTTAAATCTCGATACCAGGCTTTAATGATGAGCTCGGCTCTACATCCAAATACCTGCAGAGCCTTTTTTTATATATATATAAATAAATTTATGGTTTTATGTTAGAATTTTTTTTATTTTGTTCATATTTATCATCTTAAATATAAAATATATACTAAAATACTTAATTGCGAAATTGCTTTGCAGATTTTGTCCCAAGCTGGTAAATATAGTTACCATCCCAACATATAAATTAAATAAGCTACTACAGATTTGATATGAACATAAATTTTTGATTTACGTATCAAATAAAAATGAATAAAATTGAACCTAAATGTGTCTATTGGAGAGATAAGTACAAACAAAATAAAGCTTCCTCATAAAATATTCTTCTATTATTTAGTCTTAGCAAAAGATATATTTCTAATTCTGTTTTATCCCTAATTTAGTGTATGTAGATAGTGTTAACACCAATGAAGACGATGAAGAGGGTGAAGAAAGTGAGGGAACAGCTAAACCCACAGACCCTCCCTATGAAAAGATGCAAATCAACAGAACTCGTCCAGATGCTTGCGACGCAGAAATGGATTTGTACAAGTTGGTGAAATATTCACAGAAGGATCAATCACCTTATCAGAACAAACAAATGGCTTGTATGAGGTATCCGATTTGAAGTGTTATACCAACTTAGTGGTGTAAACTAGTGGTAGTGGGATTGTTGATGATGAACACGTTTCATCTTCATTGAAAATGTTTATGTTCAATTGCCGTAGTACTCATCATAGATATAAAATAACTGTTCATATTACCCCCTTTGGGGGTGTATGGTATAGAGCATCACACTTGCAATAAATTAGACTGCAATCGATGGGGGAGCGGTGGGCAGTGGGGGAGGGTTTGAACCTGGTCGGGTGTACTGAGGGTGATTTTCCCTAAATAGTTTTCCACTTATCCTCCATGCAAGTGTAGATACACTTATTCTAAATTCAACATTACTCATCCCTAACACATTAGTGTAATTATTACATAGGCGTATAACCCAAACGAGTGGTAAAACATTCTGATAAAAAGTGTTTGTGTTCATGTTACTATACATAGAAAATTAAACCAAACATATACTGAAGTTATATTTTATTTACTTTGGCACTAAATATGTTTGCTAGAGAAATGGTAAAAATAAATTGTGTTACCTTCCATTCCACCTTAAGCTAAAATAAATAAAATATTGAATTAGGCAATTCTTACTGTATGCCGACTTTCTCCTAGGCCATACGTGGTGCAAGCCATTCCATACAGCAACATGATCTTACTAGTGGTGGACCTCACTTGTCCTCGGACAGCCGTCCCGATGTCCATTTTGCCGATTGAAGTGGAGTACCGTAACTTCTCCTTGGCTTGCTACAAAGCTCACTTCTTTGACCTTCACCGGACAAGACCACTTTCTTGCATCAACAATCACACCAAGGTAAGCCAGTTTGTTTTGTTCAAATTTTTAGGATTTTTTTTAGGAATATTACCAGTTGCTAGCCAACAGTAACCAAGCACCCGTTTATGTGAACTGGTAGTCTACTCATACTCTTTTGTTGTGGGCTTGATGTATTTAATAATATTCACCTTATCTGCATTAGTGGTCACATTGTCTAATGTGTCACTCTCGTTTTAGACTGGATTGCTAGTGACTGGGAAATAGGTATTCGAATTCTAGTACTCTACTGAGGATGGGTTTCTCTTATTGGTTTCACACTTTCTCTTCACATGTGTGCATTTTTTTTCTAAAACTCTTATCATCCTCAGCCTTATTTAACTAGCATAGTTAAAGTATGATTATAACCCAAACGAGGACTAAGATACAGTGTAAAAATAAATTCCCCTTTCTTATTTTTTGTCCTAATAGGAGAGTAAATTTAAGTTGTGGATACCATAATAGGTGTTAAGCCACTTATCAATAATAAACTATTAACAGGTAGGCAAGTTTATCCCCATTAATAGTGTGAGCCTTTCTCTCATTATGGTGACTGGAGTTTGATCCTATGAGATTTGAATGGCTAATACAAACAATGTGCATCTTCCTTTGACTTGAGAGCTTAAGAGTTTGATTCAAATTGACTGCACTGAGGGTGGTTTAAATATGTGCTCCTCACTCTAGGATGTTGTCCTTTAAATTTCTCATTCCTCGTTCTGTTCTCTGATATTGAATTAAATCGCCAATAATCAGCGATGGCACTACAGTGATTAATTCTTTTTCAACCTGAATAAGTGGTCACACAGTGTAAGGAGTCACTAATGCAATAGGCTGGATTGTTGGTGAAAGACTAGTCAGAGTTTAAATCTTGGCCGAGTTTGCTGAGGATAGTTTTCCACATTTCCTCCACACAAATGTGGGTACATTTCATTTAAATTCTACTTTTCTGGTCCTTGACACATTAATCTAATTAGTATATGGTCTTAAAACCTAAACAAGTAGTAAGCAAATGCTGATAGCTTAAGTAATGAAACATCATGAAAAATTTCAATATTTTTCAAATAAGCAGATGTGAGATTATCGCCTCATTGAAGAAACATGATTTGATATCAATGCCTTAAAGAGTGAAAAATTGTTAATACAAAGAATCCCAAGATTGATTTCTGTATAGGGCTAAAACCAAATAGGTGTGAAATTGGGTGTGAGCTCTCATTTACTGGCAAACTAATTGTCTGGATTGTTTGTAGTTTTCTCTTGGAATTAAGTTAGGATGGAAACCCCCTCCCCCATTAGCAGCCTAGCATTAATGCGACAAATAACTACCAATTGTTTTGTTTTATTTCCGCAGGAGAGTGAGATTGAGCACTTGTGTGGGGGCTCCTCCATCATTCAACTTAGCTTGCTACTGCTCTTCCCCAGTTGGGCTCTTGCATACTTTGTTTTCAGCGAGCGTTGAGATCAACTGTCTTTTGACAACTGTAACATTGACTGTGATAACTCCCTTCTTGTATAAACATTTGTAAAAAAAAAAGCCTCAATTATCACAGCTTTGAGTAAAAGAAAGACATACAGTGAAACTCTTTTTCACCCTCCATATCTTTAAGAAAAGGTCTGCTATGTTACAATGAAGTTAAATTTTAAAACTCCAAAATGTGTTATTAAGTAAAACGGTATAGCTTTTAATTAAATAATATTTATCTTCGTTTTCAAACAACTTCATATTGCATTTGTGCCTAGACACACTTAAATGGGAATGGTTTGAAATAACTATTAATATAAAAGAAATGTTACAGCTGATATTTTTTAAATGTTCAAAGATATCATATATGTTAAACATAGTTTATATTGTATTGTTGGCCAAGCGGGTCAGATACAACAAATTGTGTCGAGTCGTGTTGGATCATTTGCTGGAGATGATAAACGACCAACCCAACATGTTGGCTGACTTGAAAGATTCTGCGCATGCACTATTGAGTCGAATCAGTTTCCAATCTTTGCAAAGCACATGTTTTGTTTTTAGATAAGTTTAATTTTAACATCGGGGTTTACATGGTTTTGTGATCATGGAATGGAACAAGGCATTTAAACTAAGTGTTTTATATCAAAAGGATTCTGTTCTTTGGAATGTTACATGCTTACAAATCTATCAAATCCACTCTGCAAACACAGGTAATTTATTATTCCCATGTACGCAATTTCAAATCAACATTTAACCAAAAAATTTAAAATCCCCTACTGTTTCTTAAATTTTTGTGTTTTTTTTCTACAAGAGTATACTTCCTGTCAATACAATAAATGAATAAATGTGTGTCTAGTTAACAAATGTGTTATGACTCTAGTTTATAGATAAGTAAAATATTAAATTATAACAACTAGAACATTTTATTTGTGTTTTAAAATCAAGATAGAGATTAAGACTCGAGATGCCAAATTTGATTTTTCTATTGAAAATATAATGCATTGAAAATATCACATTTAGGTGCAGACACATTCTTGCCAACGAGAAAATTGAGAAA
>CABFVX010009937.1:0-16190 GCA_902151425.1 Timema shepardi | reverse complement strand
CTCAACATCTAGTCCAATATTTATTGTTTAAATTACATGTTTTACAATTGGCGTACTCAACGAGGGGCAGTATTTAAGGCTTTTACTAATGGCGTTCCAATGTGGGGCATCCAGTATCTGTACTTTACAATAGGCGCAACAACGTGGGACTAGTTCTCAACCGCAGAAGACATTACGGGCTGTACTTTTACAATTGGCGTACTCAACGAGGGGCATCCAGCTTCTGTACTTTACAATATACGTACAAAACATAAATACGAAATTGTGTTTTTTAATTTTCATTCTTATACTGCACAAGCCAGATATTATTGTTATTATTATTATTATTTTAATATAAACTTTGAGATTCAATAAAAATTTCTAATGTAAAACTAGCTTAATCTTCATTAGTTTAAACATGTACAAAGGCGTAACTATGCAGTAATAGACCCATGGGGGCTTCCCCCAAGAATAAAAATACCCGCTCTCCCCAAATCTTATGTATAATTATAGAGTATAAAAAATATTTTGACATGTATTATGGAATTATTTTATAATACGTAATAATATAGAGTAGGTAAGTTGAATTTAGAGAAAATGCACCCACATTTGCGTGGGGAGATAAGAGTGTAAACCCATTTAGGTAAAACCACTCTAACTGCATTACTATACAGCCATAACATTTGATAAAATTGTTGTTGAAAAGTTTCAATATAATGTAAATAACCTTAATCTGAGTTCAATAAAACAATATTAATAAATATTATAAACAAATGTATAGTCAATTTTCAATATAAACCCTTATATAAGCTAAACAAACATTGATCTCTGTGAAATTGTCTACAATTCCTCCAAGGACAAGCTACGGACAGTTGCTCAACAGACAAATTAGCTAAACTCTGCATTCTTTTTTGATAAATGTGCTTCTTAAACAATATTTAATAAAGTATTGAAAATAACCTTTCAGTAGCTTTCGGGACGTATGGGTACAGCGCTCTGATTGGCTGTCTAGATCATGTGACCACGCCCCCTAGCGTTCTGATTGGCTGTTGGTATTCCCCCTCCCTCCCACTCCCCCTTCTACGTGGTAATGGGTTTTCCCTGATGACTGGCGCCCGTTTTATGGCTAGGAATAGATCGTAACCTTGAATGATGACGCAATGGGTTTTCCCTGGTGACGTCATCGCTCTGTAGCAACCCTGATGACTCATACCTGGCGCCATTTTTGCGGCTATGAATTGATCACGACCTTGATTAATGTTGCAACCCTCATCTGCAATGGGGGTTTCCCTGGTGACGTCATCACTCTATCGCAACCCTGATGACTCATACATGAGACCAGTTTGGCGGAACAAGACGAGTTGAGACAGGAATAGATTGTGACCCTGAATCAGTGATGTCATTGACCTTAGCAGCCTGGATTTTCCCGAAGTCGAAATCATTGCGTGTTATGTCGGAACCCTGATGACTCATAACTTGGCGGATAGGAATAGATCATGACCTTGAAACCTTGAGGTCATTGACTTTGGCAACCTGGGTCTACCCGATGACGTAATCATTGCGTGTTATGTTGCAACCCTGGTGCCAGTCTGGTGGGTCAACAAGACGTGTTGAGATAGGAATAGGTCGTGACCTTGAAACCGTGAGGTTATTGACCTCGGAAACCTGAGTTTTCCCGATGACGTAATCATTGCGTTTTATGTCGCAAACTTGGAGCCAGTCTGGTGGGTCAAAAAAGACGTGTTGAGACAGGAATAGATCGTGACCTTGAAACCGTGAGTTCATTGAACTCGGCAACCTGGGTTTTCACGATGACATAATCATTGCGTGTTATGTCGCAACCCTGGCGCCCAACAAGACGTGTTGAGACAAGAATAGATATTGAGGTCATTAAACAAGGCAACGGGTTTTTTCCTATGACGTTATCGCTCTGTCGCAACATAACTGGTGACAGCTATACATAACGGCAACTGTTTTGAAATCCTTTCATTGTATTACTTGTCTTCGAGTGGTAAACAAGCAAACTGGGATGAGTGATTACGCTTCGCTAACGGATCTGGGTGAATAAATGTGCTTTTCTTGCAAACATACTGATTATTTATTTGTTGTTAGATCAAAGGGTACACATTTAATTTATTTCAAAATCATAATAGACAGTGGCAGAGTTTAGTAATTTATAATAGATATATGGTAATTAAAATTATATATAATTTGAAAGAGTCTAAGCAGGGGTTTTTTGGATGGCATTTTGGCTAAAGTTATGCAGGAACAAATGTTTATTATAATCAATAGTAGTTTATTGAAAAAACTTGATTCCTAGCTATAGTTAAATGGTAATTAATTTTATTAGTAGTTTACTAATACTGAATATTAATTTAAAATCGTATAAACATGAATGGTTATAATAAATTAAACAATGTATTTTTATTTAAGATTAGTTTAATGAATACATTTATTACAACCCATAAAATTATTTGAGGGCAGTTTAATACAACCTAAATTTTATTTATAAGATGAATTGAACAAGTATTTATTATAGTTAACATAATAATGTGTTTATTGAGGGTAGTGTTTAAAAATACCACAGCGCCATCAGTTTCGGGGGACCCCCCTCACTTATGAAAGATATTGCATAATCCAGTATAAATGCAAAAGAAAATATTCAAATTTTAAAAAAAATGTTTAAAAAAGCCTTCTTGTACGTTTCAAAAGTACCTAAACATCCGTTCTCACGGCTAAAAAGCTGTATAATTCTAATCAATGCGAATATATCTACAACGGTCACCAACCTGAACATGGTGAATAATTGTAAAGCTCTGCCTTTGGATGATGACAGCCATTACTGTGGAGCTTTTAAATACAGATACCAAGAACAGGCTAACGCTTCAAAATGAGATGTGTGTTATCATAAAGTACATAATGATTTGGATGAGCTAACGCCGCTTATTGTCTAAGATTCCCTTAACAATCTGGAGAATATTATAAATTTTAGCCATACTGAATATATAACTAATCTGTTGCATTGTATTTTGTATAATACCTTATCTCAGTTGGTAGAATGCATACCTTTTGATTTGGGTGCCCAGGGTTCGAGTCCCCAGCAATACCATAGTTAGTAATGTGAAAATTACTATTCATATTAATAGGTAGTTTCTATATGATTGTTCATGGCGATCACTTACGTTAAACGATTCTAATACAAAGTTATGTTTGTTTCAGATGCATGGGACCATATGATGTCTGCGGAATCTCCCGTAATAGAACCTTCACCACCGTCCCTAGAGCCACACAATTCTTTAAGAGATATTTTTTGGCTCTGGATGCGATTGATGCAACCATAGGTGAGACTATTATTTTACGTTAAAATAATAAAAAATCGTTTTATAGATTTAAAGAGCATATAATGAGTAGATTATTTAATGAACCTCTATAATAGAATAATAATAGGTGGAAAATTTTTTCAAATAGAACCTTCTAGTAAATATAATGTTCCAAACAATCTGTATAATAAACAAGTGTATTTTAAATTTAGTAGTTAGAGCAACTGAGGGATCTATTTTAGTATATGATATTCACGCCGTACACTCCGAGGACAAACTATAAGTAAAATTCGCATTTGGTTTTAAGGAATTATTTTGCTAGCTTATAATGATAACTTGATTGATTTAGAAGTGCTGGGAATGACTTTTTTTAACTGCCTTTGATTGGAAGAATATTGTTTCAAGCGTTCCCTTTGAAGTTAGTTTAACATGTTTTTGATTTCAAACTCTTGGGTTTTAGCTCAATTGGAAACTTTAGATGGCTATCCGAGCCGGAGAGAAGACGGGAAACAGACCCCAACCTCCACAACCCCCACCCAGCCAGAGGGAGCTTTGCTGCATCACAGACATCTTCCCTCAAACCGATGGTGTAGGTGTGTGGCAGGAAAGGATCAAGGCCTCCCTTCAAGGCGCATATATGGTGGGGGTGGGAAAGTCATCATCACCTGAGGCAGGAATGAGTGGTCCAGTAAACCAGATGGGTGGAGCGTTGCTACAAGGTGTCCCTCTTAGAATCGACGAGAAGAGAACTAAGCAGTTGAGGCGTTTCTTTTATACTGGTAAAGAAGTTACCGTACATCTTGGTGCTCCAGCAAGTGATAATGACGCATTAAGCTGGCTTGAAGAGCAAATTATGGCTTTGCTCAATCGGCTGCAGGACCATGGGGTCAGTGCCGATGATCACGTCGGCTTACTTTTGAACAGCAAGAACTCGATGTAGAACCATGTATATGTCTCATTTAGACGAGCAGATCAGTTAGATGCTCGAGCCGTGCTAGATAAAGTAAGTCGAGTGTTGCAGAGTAATAATTTGTTCTTGAGTACGGAACCCTTGTACGTTAATCTCAGCCATTTTAAGAAGCCTCGTGGGAGTGCACGTTATTGTGATAAACTCTCTCCCGCTAGCACATATACCCGTAAAAACCAAGAGAACATTATGATTCAAAATGGCGACAGACTTTGCCTTGCCCGTGATTTGGTATCTCGCCAAAGCTATATGTAATAATAAAAGAAAATCAGGATGCATGGATGTGAACAACGTTAAAGAAATCAAAATTGTCCGTCCTATTAAAATACTCAATGCAAAGGAACTATGCCGTGATGCCCGTGTGAATCTTGTTAAAGGTGTAGGAATAAATTAACTGAAACCATTTCAAACATACCTCTCCGAATACAAAATCACAGTGTTTAGGGAGCGTCGGGGGAGGAAGATCTTATATGAGGGACCTACTCCTCCCGAACATTCTTTAAGGGATACTTTGATTTGTATTTTAACGATCATAAGCAAAACCATTTTTATGTAATAACATCCTTGACAGCAACGTTTAAGTGTGGATACTCTTGCCGCGAATGCCGTGTGCCGTTCAACACAAAGAACGAGGACTACTCGTTCAAAAAAGAGGAGCGTTCTTGTCCTTACTTTTAGGCCCTTTAATCAACGGGGTCATCGTTTCCTTATTCAACAAGTAAATAATGGAACACACGAAAACATGATATTGGTGTCCCCGGAAACATTACACCGTTACGAGCAATACCACCAACATGTGGCATCGGCAACCAATCTAGTAATCTCGGAGTTTAACAAGGAAATGGAAAATATTCTCGCTTCAAAACTTGACAAGTCTAAATGGACTTTATACCGACAAGTGCTTCAGCGCTATTTGCACTTTAGTCAACACCCTCCACCATCTGATATTAACACCACCACCCTTGAAGTGTCTGTATTTTCCATCCCTGCTGTACTTAATACTGTAACAGCACAATCACGTGAAAAAGCTGAACTTTTACTAGAACATATTATTTCCCGAGGGGGCATCTCTTGGGAATCAAATGGAGAAGTGCGTATTCAAGATACGCCTCTCCATGAATCCAATATTGTGGTTTTAGTCAACGATCTGGTCAGAGCAAGAAGACACAGCGAACCGTCGGGCTGGTGAGAGTTTCTCACGGCGCTGCAAAAAATAAACGTTCCGAAAGAATTTATTGTAAATCCGAAACGTTTGGTGCCCATTAGAGATCCGACGCCCGTACCGCAACCACTNACTTACACCGTCGCAACACCCTAAGAAGAATAAACTGAAGAGGGTAGATGAAAACAGGTGGCTGCCGTTCAGAGCTTAATGGACCGTCTAGCCGACATCTACTACGACCCTTCTCATCCTGCTGGGTTTGCAGGGGCGGCGTCACTCATAAAGGCGTGCAAGAAAGATCCCGAAGAAGTACGAGAATGGCTTCGTGCGCAGTACGCTTATACCCTGCACAAACCGGTGATAAATAAGTTTCCACACAACAGGTACGTGGTCTTAAACATTCACGATCCCTAGCAGGTTGATCTCAAAGATATGCGAAGTCTTAGAAAATACAACAACGGTGCAGTGTACTTGCTCACCGTCATCGACGTGTTTAGCAAGATGGCCCGGGCGAGGACGCTTCCATCTAAGACGGGGAGCGTCGTGAGAGACGCATTTCGGGACATTTTCAAACAAAGTGGCCGTAAACCTCTAAGTTTACAGACGGACAAGGGACAGAGTTCACGGCACGTCTAGTTTAGAAATTTCTCAAACACGAAGGCGTGCATTACTACTGCAGTCATAATCAAGACGTAAAGGCAAGCATCGTGGAACGATTCAATATAACTCTGAAAGGACGCATGTGGAGATACATTACCAAAAAAACACGTATTGGTATGTGGACGTCCTCCAAGATCTAGTCGACGCTTACGACGGCGCAAAACATTCCAGTATCAAGATGGCACCTGCCAACGTTTCAGAAATTAATGTGTTTCAAGTCAGAGATAATCTGTACGGCAAAAGGCGTCCAAACTCGAAAAGAAAGCCGAAAATAAAAGTCGATTGACTCGGTGCGTATTAGCGAATCCCAAATGTGTTTGAAAAGGGCTACGAAAGCAATTGGAGCGAAGAGATTTTCAAAGTCAGCAATGTCGTGTTGAAACAACCTGTCGTCTACAGACTGACCGATCTTGATGGCGAGGAGGTGGAGGGGACGTTCTACGAACCCGAATTGCAACGCCTACGTCTTCCTGAAAGTTGAAAAAATACTACGTTTCAAAGGTAAAGGCATCAGAAAGAAAGTGTACGTGCAGTAGAAAGGTTACCCCACCAATTTTAATTCTTGGATTCCTGCTAGTTACGTCAGCGCCATACCATGAAGGACCAGTTTTACATCACATTTCTGAGCGACAGCTCTATGGGATATTTCCCGAAAAATACACTCACGAATCTCACCACGCAACTACCTTACCGTATTACACTAGAAGGCTGGTGGGAAGTTGCTCTGGCTGAATTTTAATATCCATGTTCTTTCACCACCGTACTCGAGGGCCAAAATATTGTATGGTACAACTAGGTGGACGCTAACCGCGTGAAACAAATATTCAAGGATCATATCCCTCCCGGAAACTACAGCACTATTCATGAATTGATCAAAGCTCTAAATGACGTAGAAGCGTTTAAAGCGGATTTTGGAGATGTATTCAAGTATACAAACCCCAACATAAAAGTGGACATTGTCTTTTATTCACAAAATATACAGCTGCTGACTCTATTAAGTCAACTAAGTCTACAGCTCGGTTTCGATCCTCTGACTAATCTGATCAATGTCCTAAAGTCACCGTAGGCCGCCAATATTCTACTAGGCTTGCCCTCGAAAACATACATCTACACGGATATCGTCGACCATCAGCCCGTGGGTGACATTGTGGCACCACTGTTACGTATCGTCGGTATCAACAACATAAGATATCTATACAGCATACATAAGACAATTAGCTATGATCCGTTGCACTACATGCATATGCTTAGAAGGCAATTTGAAAGCTTGGAAATCAATATAAGAACAGACACGGGTGACATGTACCATTAGAGTTTGGAAAAGTGTGCTGTCGATGCCTGACGTAAAAAGGTCCAGAAAGATGATGTATATATTTTCAGTTTAAATTTTGTTTCTACAACCCCAGTCCTGCGAGTGTGCCAGCAGTGAACTCGATCTCTTTTCCATCCCACCCACACAAACCAGTCTTGAAAGTGGGCAATGCTTCCAATACAATCCCTGTCTCTCCCCTCACCGATGATTCGCCATTGAATTTACTGTTATCGGTCCAGGCGAACTATATATCGATCTTTCCCAGACTATGCTCTATCTTAGGGCAGCCATCATGAAACCCGGCGGTGGGGCTTTCACAGAGGTAGATCAAATCTCTCCCGTCAACAACTGGTTGCATTCACTATTCACATAAGCGGATGTGTTTTTAAACCAAAAACTAGTCTCACCACCCAGCAACAAGTATGCCTATAGAGCGTACATTGAGACGTTGCTCAATTACAACATTGAAGCCAAAATAATGCATTTTACTTGTGGTCTGTGGTTCGCAGACAGCCCCGGAACCTTTGAGGAGGCTAACGCTGGCAACAAGGGATTTGAGGCCCGTCGCAGTCTCACCACAAAAAGTAAGACGGTGGATTTTTGGGGTATCTACACGGTGACGTGTTTAACCAAGAGAAATACCTTTTGAATGGCACCGAACTCAAAGAAAAGTTGGTTCGTTCCAGAGACGGATTTGGTCTTATCGCAGTCCCTAGACTCCCACACTTTAAGGTTCACATCGCCAAAGCCGGCCTTCTAGTGCGACGTGTCAAAGGAGAACCTTCTATACTGTTGGCACATGCCAAAGAATTAAACGTCAGCATCGCAAAGTATCCCATCACCTGTGTAGAAGTAAAAACACTCACTATTCCTACGGGCGTGCAAGGGAAATCGCTGGACAACGTATTCACCTGACAGTTACCTAAACGATGCATCGTGGGATTTGTATCAAACGCTGCGTTCAACGAAGTCGCTACCATGAGCCCGTTCAACTTTCAAACTTACGGAATGAACCATTTCCCGCTGTACGTGGATGGGGAACAAGTGCCGTCGAAGCCACTACAGCCCGATTTTTCAAACAACAACTATGTTATGTCCACCACACACTGTTTTCTGGAAAGGGTATCCATTTCATGAACGAGGGTAGCGAAATCACACGGGAAGCCTTACCTAAGAGATATCATCTCCTGGCTTTCGATCTCACACCAGATTTGTCCTCCCACATGACATCGCATTGTAATTTGACGAGGCACGGCTCTCTAAGCATCGAAGTTAGCTTCACCAGAGCTTTCATTGAAACCATCAATTTTATCGTGTCCGGGGGGTTTGCAAACATCATCACCATTGACAAGGACAGAAACGTCGTGACCGATTAGGGGAGTTAATATAAACAGCTTCCTGCCCTTGCCCCCACCATTTAAGCCATGAATGTCATTGTGGATTTCCAGAGCTTCATAGACGAAGGCAACTAGTTTATCGTCAAGGAACCGAGTGTTTTATCTGTATGCAGTATATTACTTCATCATTGGGTGTTAAAACCCCAATATGCTATCAAGGAACCTTTCGCCGATGCCAGAAAGAATGCCGACTATATCGTCAGCAATCTGCACAGTATTCCATGGGAAAGCGGTGATGTGGATTACAGCCTGCTTGAATCCCTCATCTCCCGTGCCACAACGCGTTCAGAAACCGTCTACGTCAAGGGGGCAGAAAAGAAAGTTTCTAGTCAAATACACGTCTACACCCATCGTAGATATGTACGACAGAGGTTGTTCGTCACTGAAAACACTTAAATTGAGGCACCCCATGTGCATGGCACATAGTTCTGTGTGGAATTTCTGTTCGGCCTCTATCGTTTGGGGACTTCGAGATTATATGATTGAAGATGGACACGCACACCAAAAGACTTGTGCTGAAAACAAACCCGTGGTTCCATTCTGTACGGTAGGGTGTTTTCCCTGATGATCAACTACCCGCAACTACCTGCCGCTCTAGTCATCAACACTGATCCACACACCAAGTCTGGAACACATTGGGTCGCCATCTTTATCGACAAGAACGGCGTTTGAGAATATTTTGACAGTTATGGTTTTCCGTCCCGTATAATGTCACATCTGGAATTTAAACGAAAAAACACTTCCCACGCATCCCATAGCACCACAACTTCAAAGCATCGCCTCAGATGTTTGCGGCCATTACTGTCTCATGTACCTTCTCTATCACGCCCAAAACATTCCGATGAAAACTTTCCTAAGCCTGTTCTCGACCACCAATCATACAAGCAACGACTCTAAGGTGGTGAGATATCACAACACATTTTTCAAGACTGTAGGGTCCTGCCAACCCTCAAGATGTTGAGTCCAAGCAGCGTTCGCCTATAAAAGGGGCGTTCCGGCGGCGTGCTGACCATAACCGCAAGAGTCGCCGAAACTAGCAAAACATCATGGAAGGTCAAGATGCTTACGCCCGCAAAGCAAAGCCGGTGAAGCCGTTCGCCATCACCAGTATGTTCAACACATTGTTCCCGCTGGACAGAGTCGATGCCAAGCGAGTCATCGTTGGCATGAGCGTCAAGAACAACTTTACGCCCTATGTTCAGCTAGAAAAATGCGGAGGGAACTGCGCGGTGTTCAACAGTGAAGAGTGGCAAGAACTGGGCATTTACAAGTCGGTCATATCAAAGTTTTTCAGCAACACGCAACCTCCTCAGAAGATTAGTCTGACTTATCATGGAATCTCTCTGAGACGCATCTGCGGTGACCGTATAGTTGTCATCTGCGAGAAATAAAACGCCGGACTCAAGCGAGTCACCTATCTAGCACCTAGCTGGGCGCGTCTTTGTGATGTGTGGGACCTTATTGACGTCGCCGTTGACCGACGGGACATGTGGTCAACACCCGTCGCAGGATATTGCAACGATTAGATCGACACACTCGTCGTTGATGTATGTGACACGCTTACAGAATCGGCGGATTGCGTCGATCTCGAACAGCCTGCGGTAGAAACGCACATCAACACCTGCATCTTATCAGTGCTACCTACTATACATGTCAAGTCGTCGGTTTGGACTATTACATGCTGGATTGTGAACTTAAAACAAACTTACTAACGCATCTAAAAGATACTGTAGAAAACGTATGAACGAATATATGCGTCATTCCTGTAAAAATGTATAAATGTAAAACCTTTAAATCTTTATAATAAATATATATTTTTAATATCTGTGTTTTATTCACTGTTTGTTCCTTACGAGCCCCAACTTGTCTTTTCTGCACACCAACCTGGTGCCAGGATTGCGATGACGTTATAGGGAAAACCCGTTGTCTATTCAATGACCTCAATATCTATTCTTGTCTCAACTCGTCTTGTTGGGCCACCATGCTGGCGACAGGGTTGCACGCAATGATTACGTCATTGGGAAAACCCCGGTTACCAAGGTCAATGCCCTCACGGTTTCAAGGTCACGATCTATTCCTGTCCTGACTTATCTTGTTGACCCCCTAGACTGGAAACAGGGTTGCGGCATAAAACGCAATGATTACGTAATCTGGAAAACCCAGGTTGTCGAGGTCAATGACCTCACGTTTTCAAGGTCACGATCTCTTCCTTTCTCAACACGTCTGGTCGACCCACCAGGCTGGCGCAAGGGTTGCTACATAACATGCAATGATTACGTCATCGGGAAAACTCAGGTTGCCGAGGTCAATGACCTCACGGTTTCAAGGTCACGATCTATTCCTGTCTCAACACGTCTTGTCGACCCACCAGACTGGCACCAGGGTTGCAACATAACACGCAATGATTACGTCATCAAGAAAACCCAGGTTGCCAAAGTCAATGACCTCAAGGTTTCAAGGTCATGATCTATTCCTAGCCACCGAGGTATGAGTCATCAGGGTTGTGACATAACACGCAATGATTTCGGCTTCGGTAAAACTCAGGTTGCCAAGTTCAATGACATCACTGGTTCAGGGTCACAATCTATTCCTATCTCAACTCGTCTTGTCGTCCCACCAAACTGGTGTCATGTATGAGTCATCAGGGTTGCGATAGAGTGATGACGTCACCAGGGAAAAACCATTGCACGTGAGGGTTGTAACATCGTTCAAGGTCGTGATCTATTCATAGCCACCAAACTGGCTCCAGGTATGGGTCATCAGGGTTGTGACAGAGTGATGACGTCACCAGGGAAAACCCATTGCGACCTCATTCAAGGTTACGATCTATTCCTAGCCATCAAACGGGCTCCAGTCAGCAGGGAAAACCCATTACCACATAGAAGGGGGAGGGGAAGGGAGGGGGAATGCCAACAGTCAAACAAAGCGAGGGGACGTGGTCACGTGATCTAGACAGCCAATCAGAGCGCTGTACCCATACGTCCCAAAAGCTACTCCTTTCAGCTGTTTCTATTGATTTTACAGAAAGATACGTACATACAATTTTTGTACAGCTAATGTGTTAGAGATGAGTAAATTGTTTTTAGATGACGTATACTCAGATTTGTGTGTAGGGTGAGTGGAAAACCATCTAGAAATAAAAACCTCAATTCATCCTATTGTGATCAAACACCTATTTCCTCGTCCTAAGCAGTCCAGTTTAATGCGGTCACCGAAGTGGGTCCTGTAATTATATTAATTAGTTATTCACGCACACGAATTAAAATAAATGGATGAATTCTATAATACAATATTAAAATAGTATTTTACACGCAGAAACGAGAATTAATTCATAACATTTATTTTTAATTCAATTCACAATAACAGGACATTTATTTTTCTTTCGTCTGGTTGAGAGATAAAGTCATTTTTTATTTTATTTTCTTCGATCTCTTTCTACAGAAACGGCTTGCATTGCAAAACAAGTCGTATTCACAGAACAGATTTCATAAATGAAGGTAGTCGAGTTGATATTTTTCCAAAGAACATCTGTAAATCACAGTGCAACGTTTGGCATCACCGCCTTGAGTTTTCACGAGAGGTTGATCTTGTTCCACCTTACACCGATAGGTCGCAGCATACCGCACCACAACACTTTTGAATTAAAATAAAACTGTACCACTTTATTTTAGTTTAGAACAATATGTATGTTAAAAAATTAAAAGAATATTCTCAATCATATTTACTAAGCTTGTGCTTTGCTTGCAGATTAAAAAAACAAAACATTAAACCCAGAAATTACGATCATATAAAAATCATTTAAACAAAGCTACTTACAAATATTTAACATTTAAATGGCGTTAAATAATGCTGAAAGATAGAGAACTGTATTTATTGTAATTTAATGAAAACAGTTTTAGCCTAATTCTTCTCATATTTCAACGACAAGCCCGGTTTGTTTTGTGTAGTGTTCTTTAAATTATTTTTTTAAACTTAAATTTGAATTTAATGAGTAAATATGAATAAAACATAAACCACGTAAGTGAATTTATATTTACAGAAGTAAAAATCTGTTTCAAATGTGTATAGTAGTTTTCTTAGTAATCGCCTAATCGGGTACAGAGGAATCGGCTTAGAAACCAGCCGCGCTCATATCTCATGGTGATCCATCCCTTTAAGATATTGAACAATATAAGAGCATTATTTTGGTTTCACAGAACATGCGGGGTTTGATTAATTACATTCAGTTGTTTTTAAATCAGTACATAGTAGCAATTTTAATTTGGAATATAACTTTATTTTTAAGAATTTCCTACAAACTACATGTTAGGTCTCACGATTCAACTTGAGTTGATCAAATTTATTAAAACAGTTATTTCATAAGTTAAATGTCAGATGAACGCCAAAATTTAAATTATTGTTACATTATTTTTTATTAAACTGTTGTATTATTCAAAGTTAATTAATTTAAACTGGATTTTAATTTCTTGTTGATCAAATCTAGGTGACGCATGTGACCACCACTTTGTCTAAAAAAATTATGAATTAAAGAGTGAAGCTATTATATTTGATAATTCCTGTTATAGCCGCATACAAATATCATATTCTTTAAATTTAAAAATTATATTTGGAACCAGGAATCGAACCTGGGAACTTTGGCTTGCTATGCCAATGTTCTAACAAATGAGTGAGGGATGACCCTGGGAACTGGACGAACCCTGTATAACTCAGTGTTTATAGAATTGACGTACTAATCGATCTCCGTGCCCCAACTCTTTCTTTACGAATGAGAGGCTGGTAATTTGAGCATAACACGTATAAAACTTACTTTTGTTGAAGAGTCGGGCTCGCAGCGCAGTCTCGGAAGTTATCTTCCCCGGCTGGTAGCCCTCTGTTCTCCAACAATACATGGAGGCACCGAAAGTGCTGCAATAGTCGGATTCAACTGCGCTGCTTGTAGTGGAACGCCGCCTCCCGACATACCATTTCCCATAGATGTCCAACAGCAACCGGTCTACCAGAACTGAAACCTTACGGCGCTGGTTCGCCCTACCCTCCTCCACATCCATCAACGATCTTCTTCTTTGGATCATCGAATCCTCGTCTTCTTCTTCCTCGATGGAAGACTTCCTCGAGAGGAAGTTTCCGCGATAAGGGGGTCTCCTCTCTACATGGGAATGTCTGTGATCGTCAGAGGACACTGTTCTGTTGACCCCTGGCCAATGATTCTGTTCTAAGGAAGAATTGTGATCATCTCTCGACGTCTCGCTCGAATCAACGCCAAGGCTACAATCACCGGACCTGTCACCTTCTATTGACGAGGATGCTAGAGGAGTTGTCTCTGTCCAGGTCATCCTTCGCTTGTTGTGATCATCTCTCCCCCTGGAGGAAGGGTAAACGCTTGTTCCTCCTTTTTCTGGCGTCAAGGTCTTAGAGCGATGGATACTCGTTTCTTTCGGACTTAGAGCATTGTTGTTGAGGAGAAATGAGTCCGAGTGGTACATCGGGGATTCCTTCACTTCGGGGAAAGATTGCTGCGAAATGAAGACATTACCGAAAACCGAGCTGCTTTGACTAAGGCCGGTAACAGGCAAATTAGTCAAGTTTCTTCGCTTTCCCATGATGAAGACAACTAGAACTAATATGTCACAAAACACAAAAATTTAAAAAAAAGTAGGCCCTGCCATCAACTTATAGTATTGAAATATTGTAAAGTTCACACACGTTTCACTGTGAGTCTGTGCATTATTCTCCACAAAGTAGGTTTGTTGGATTCCAGCGTCTACGTCATTTCACCAACACATAAACTTGCTAATGAGCATAATCAATAGTTGTTATCTGTAGAGAAGAAAATGTCGGATAAAATGACAAGAGCAACCGAAATTATTGTGGACCAATAAATTTCCCACTGGAGACATTCCACCGCATCTGTACGGTCAGTATTAGAGCCGGGCCCCACCTGGAAACAAACACACAGGAGAGTTGATATGACCGCTCTTTTCCTATAAAACTAAATAACACCACTTTTACAAAAAAAATCTTTAAATAAACATGAAATTAAGCAGAAATTTTAGTTTAAGTTAACTTTAGGTTAAAAAATTGTGACATATGCAGACAAACTTAACAACGAATTTCAAAGCAAATATACAAGGTTTCAATAATAAGTTTTAATTTTTAATACATTGTGTCAATATGTAAATAATACTTAAACACCTCAGATAACATGTAATTTTGAATAAACACGAAATAACACCGAAAAATGAGATTTAAATAAACGAAATTTAACTAAAAGTAAAACTATTTTTACGGGGCTCTAGTCATGGTTTACGAGGTACAGTATCTTTGAGAACAAATTTAATACATTTTATAAAGCTGGTGTGTTTAGAGCGAGTGATAAATACTGTAGTAGCCATTACTCCATACGTACATATATAATCAATGTACTATTATATTAAATAACATAATACTATGCATTCACATGACACTCTCGCAAATACAAAGCTAAATATTGTTTACCCCTATAAGGTGAACGTATTTTTGTGTGTTTGTAAAGGCTACATTCCAAAACAAAGAATCCTAGAAAGCTGAAACTTTACTTACTTACTTAAGAGAAGCTGAGCTTGTGCAATCAGACATGTTGACTGTTACATAGTTTACAAACCTTAAGCACCGTCAACAACGGATATTCTTTATGGATATGTGTTATTAATTTACGAGTAGTATTCATTTGTTTTATATCTAACTTTGATCACCAAGGATAAATTACACGAGAAATATACAGTTGAGTGATTGTTTGTTGGTAGGTAGGCCTATACTCATATTATAGACTAGCAATCCCTAACGACGCTGTTCGCAACACATATATCTCTGACACGTAATTATAAACCTAATTAAAAAGCTAAATAGTTAAAAAAATTAAAATCCTGCTTCAAGGCTCATTTGCCCCTTCCCCCCTTCCGACCACCTGTGTTAAAAATTGCAGATCTCTGCGTATCGTAAATTTGGCTATCATCGCACACAAACAAACAGACAAACACTTCCTTTTATTATTATATATATATAATACATTAGCCCCGCGTCTTACTACCCATTCAGGCTATACGCACATATCTAATTGAGATTACATTTATATATATATATATACCTATTCAGACAGATGACTTTGCTCGTGCAAATTCAGCTCAAACTTCAGAGCATCAAAGGAAATAATTAAATAAATATAATAGATTACATATTTGTCTGCTGACATCTTAGATTCAAGACCAAGAAACTTTTCATATGAACTGTACTTGGATCTCAGTGTGTGCACCGCGGGACTATTATTTACCTCTGTATCTATTGTGAGCGCGTGACACATATTCGAGTAACTCCTAACATTATCTACCTTTGTATCTATTGTGAGCGCGTGACACAT
>CABFVX010009935.1:0-16194 GCA_902151425.1 Timema shepardi | reverse complement strand
TACACGCACGTCGCACACCATGCTACTCGTATATGTGATATATTTTAATGTCCTGCTTTTTCTAAAAAAAATTATGGTCACCGTACGTATGAGCCACATGGAGAGCAAAGATGGTTTCCTTGTTCAGCTTACACATAATCCCTTTTGCCAGTGTGTTGGTTTCACTATCAAAGTCCTAATGATTCTGTAACTACAAAGCTAACTTCACCTCACCATAACATACTAGAGTTTCTTTTATGGCTTTAGCTTTATTTTGCCATCTAGTGGGCAGTATTTTTCTCTTTTCACAACGGTTGCGCGTGCCACTCACCACTTCACTTGCATGTGAGTCGTCTGTCTCGAGCCACTATTACGAGCGTCGGAGACCGTAATTTTTCCTCTCTGAATATTTGAATTCCTACAATTAATTGTTTTATTAAAACATGTAATGACTACTTCCATTCTTCACTAACAAACCGTACATTTTTATAAACATTCAATTTTTTATTTTAATGTAGTTATAATTTTTCATGCCCTTAAGTTTGTTCGTAAACCTCCGCCGCCCCCCTTCCTCCTAAAAAATTCCAATGACTCAATCTGCGTCACGACCGCCTTCCCCCTTCCCGTGGGAATCCCTGGTTAAGGCCAGCGCATTTTCTAACCCTTAACTTCTTAATAATAAAGAATCGACATATAATAGTTAAGTAGGCCTCATAAAAACCGATTTATAATACCATTACAAAAAATATACATATTGCCCACATACATAATTGAATATTAATGAACTTATTAAAATAAAATAAATGAGGAAATTAGAACTAAATAAAATATAGCGAGGGAAAAAAAATTAAGGCACAAACTCAAACCACACACACATATTCACATGCCATTATACTCAGCATAACATACAAAGATTTATATTGCTATGCGACGGATATATTTGCAATAAACAATTGAATTTATAGAGAAGATCACTCTGAGTAGTTCTGGTGTAGAATGATATCGATATAGGTAATGAGTACCCGCAATATGCCATTGTGGGGGTATTACGTCAGAACTTACAATTCTTTTATTATGGAGAAAATTGAATTTTACTCTTTAATACGTATGCTCGTAGAACTAAATAAATTATATAAGGAATGTTTATGTAGTCATAAAAGCTTAAAATGTTCTAATATTAAAGTTAAAATCCATAAAAATAGCATAATTTTAAGTAATTACCACCTAAGTATGGAAAGTTTTGGCGTAAATTCAAAATCTAAGCGTCCTTCCAAAATAATGTTAAGGCAATATTAGTTGTCATTATAAGATAAATACTTCCCTAATTAAAACCAACTATTGTGTAATAGCTGCATAGTAATAAATATTGCTACATCATTATTACATTTTTAATGTAACAAAATGTATTATTAGTTCTTGTTTATGTACACTTATGATTATAAGCAGCGGCTGGGAATCTTATTTGAGTGTGGAAAGGTGAGGGTGTAGATTTAACGACTTTATTTATATTATCGAATACCCCTTCCCCTTTCTTCCCAGAGCTGTAGATCTCTGACCAAGGGGGTGGGGCCAGGGGGAGGTGTAAAAAAAGAGAGAGATATTGCTCTAACCTGCCCAAATATAAATAGTCAGTTTGCGCTATTTTTATTGTAGGACTATACCCTAAAATTCTCATGATTTAATTTTTAGAAGAGGGCTTGTCCTTTTCTCATTATGGATATATCTGTATTTCACACTCTATCGAAGAGAGAGAAATATTTTTCACCGGTATTAATTAAATAGGTGAACCGTCATTCTGAATTGTGTTGGTGAGAGAGATTTTTTCCCTTTAATGAGGGGGGCTTCTACCCCATAACATATTTGAAAATTATGGAGATGTGATTTCTTAGTTAAATTGTCTGGTTTGGACATACTTTAAATATAAAAGTGTTATTTAACAAAATCTAAATGTAGGGGGGAGAGGATGGCTTATCTTCCCGTGTGCACAAATAATCCTAAAAATGACGTAGATGGGATTTCTTCGCTAAAATCATTTATGATGGACACACTTTCAATAGAAAAGTGGTGTCTGAGAAAATTTAAATGTTAGGGGGCTTATGTCCCCCCAGGCACAACTCCTCATCTAAAAATGATGAAAATGGGACTTATTTGCTAAAATTGCTTGGGATGAACACACTTCCAAAAGATTATTATTATTAGCACCGCGTCTTACTACCCATTCGTGTTATACGCACGTACGCTAATGTGTAATGGTAGGGTGATTGTGAGATGAAATGGAGGACCTACAGTTTAACGTGGAATCCGAACCACGGTGGAGGCCTGGCATTCCCCACATTCACAAGATGTCTTGTCAGAGGTGAAGGAAGGGTTTGGTAATGAGATAAATCTATGCCGGGACCGAGGATTGAACCCCGGCCGCCAGCACAAAAGTCTGACACCTTACCCCTAGACCACCAAGTCACCCAAAAGATAATTGATTTTTGGAATAATTACAATTTGGGGGGTTTATACCCCCCAGTCACAACTTCCCAGCTAAAAATGTATTGATATTTAATGTATTTGCTAGCATTCTTACAGTTGGACACACCTTAGATATAAGAGTTATTTGAATTTATGACACTGGTAAACCCTGACACGCTTGCGTTGAGGCCTTTGAAACTTCGCCAGAAAATCATCTACTAGTTAAAGCCATTTTATATCTTCACTGCAACTAAAGTAAGGACCTAATATCTTAGAAAAAGTCTTAAATTGAAATATTATTAAATAAAAGAGCCAAGTTTTATGTCTACTGTTCCTACCATCTTTGTAGTATAAGCAAGATCCCCAGGTGAGAGCTCTTCTCGTCATGGTATTGATGTTGCATATAGTGTGCTATGACGAGTACTTCTAGTAGAAGTACGATAAGGGGTCGAGTTAACTATTTAAAAAGTTATTTTGAGTAGTTCCACCCCCACCCCTAATAAATTCACTTTTTACAGTAAAGTTGAAACCAACATACCAAAAAAATAGTGAAATGGTATAATATTGCAATAGTAGACAAAATAATAATTTCCAATTTTCTAAATTAATAATACCGATTAATTTAATTATGGATAGATAATCAAATACCGTCAAATGGGTATGCTTTGGTACAGAAAAAAACAATATTTGTCAAATATTTTCTAAACTAGGCTGTGTACAATCATGGCTGTGTTTTTAAAACCATAGTACAGGTTTGTACTATCAAAATAATATCAACTAAAAAATTGACATGTCAATTTTTACCTAATAAAAATTTTTGAACGCCCGTTCAAAGTAACCCCACAGGTTACATTGAACACATATTTAAACGCAATGTGACAGGTTTACTATTTCAGTTAAGACTTTGTTTGATAGATCACTGAATAGAGGGGACTTTGATGAACATTTTGGTATAATAGACCTATATTATAGACGTTTGTTAAAAATGAATTGAGCAGGATAAAAAAAAAGTGACTTACCTGATTTTCCACAAAGGTTTTTATTAAACATAATGTAGTATTCTTGTTATTTTTTAAACATTGTAAATATATGAAATTGTTCATAAAGGCTTTAGTATTTAAAAAAAAATTCTCGGGTAGATTTTTTTTTCTGTTTTCTTCAAATTATAATATTGACACGGCAAGCTATATACAAGTTGTTCTCATTGCCGTGTCCAAGTTCAAACCAGCAAAGGAAATGATGTTAAACTTCACAATGCCGCTATTGTTTGCTGTGGGCTCTGGCGGTACTTGAATGATATTTTATTCTTCAGTATCATCACGGTCTTCAATATCCGGCCATATAAAGCCGCCGAGATTATGTATGTTAAATTTAGCTGTGAGCCCAGTTGAAATTAGTTCTATCACCTGTCCAAAGAACTGTTTCTTACTCTTCTTCGATAAATATCCAACAATTACCTAAGAAGTTACGTTTACTACTAAAACACCAGGTCTTTATCAGATAACACAATAGAAACATCCATAAATGGTTCCACATCGAACGACATATCAGAGTATTCAGCATCAGAGCTAGATGGGATATGCAAGTGGAAGTTTTTTTTCTTTTGCTTTTGGACTTTGATTTTTTTTTCTTACTAGCCATTATGGAGGTACCACTAGCTGTGGCGTTTATTTATTTTTTGTACTCCTCCAACTAATACTTCTGCCAGGTCTTACAAATAAATTTGTCCTTTTTGACGCCCTTGCTTTTGGACCCTTGCGCAGTTCACTTACTTAGCATTGTTATTACAACATTTGCCATTGTCATAGGAGGTGTATGAGCCTGGTCAAGATCATTGTTGTCAACTGGTGCTCTGTTGGGTGTGCCAAGGGCAATAGGTTGGGTAAGACCCGGCATAGTTACTGCCTCTTAGTCTTCGAAGTTTGGGCTTTTATCAGCAGTTTCTGCAGGATCAGTAAAATGGTTCAAAACACGTTCTCTACCAAATGGTAATACCAGTGCAAGTAAACCCAGACATTATATTGTCTTTTGCTTTAGGTTTCAAGGCAGTCATTAGTTGTCGTTTTTTTTAGCAATTTTATTAGAAGGTCCTTCGCAAGACTTTCAATGTGTATTCCTGCAGTGATACGCCACTCCTCAAGAATGTTACGCCAGATCTTTTTACGGGGTGCACACACAGCAACATGAAGTGGTTGTGTTAAGTGAACTGTATTTGCAGGTAAGCACACACATTTGATGTTGCTTTCCCCACACTTCTTCAACACATCCGTAGAAAAATGGGAGGATAAATTATTCACATTAGCCCCCCTTTGGGCAAAAAATGACATTGACAAACATAAAAATGTATAAAAAACACTTATTTTTTCACTACAAACAGTGAAACTTGTGGGAATTTGTTAAGAATTTATCAAATAATGATAAAACAGGGGAGGCATTTACTGAGCGACAAAAAAGAGTATCACACATTCTTTCGTAGGAGAAGGAAAGCCATAGGGCCCATGTCGATTGTGATATGAAAAGAACCCTAGAAGGTATGTGAAAATACCTCTTCCGGCCAAGTTAATAGGTTCTTTTTCGCTTGCTTGTAGAAATTCATTGGTTTACAATCCGTTTGGTTAGTAAGACGTGGTGGTATTTAATAAATAATAATATATCAGTTTTTATTACTAATTTTTTTAACCTTGTTAACTTTATGTTTTTTGTTAAAAATTGTCGGCACATTGTGAGATGTGTATGCCATCTAAAATATGCATTCAACGGATGTGATAAGTTGTCTAAGTCAATAGGGTTCAAAATTAGATTAGGTCTATCAGTGGTTTATGCTGATACGTTTTAATAGGCCTAGGCCACGTACATTTTTTAATAACTTATACTTTACGCTGATTAATTTCAGCTGTACTGTACTGTAGCTTATTCATGCAAATCCAACCTTAATAACTGTGAAGATAGCTTGGTTATGTTTCTTATTCAAAACTTCGCTTTAGAATTAATAAATAAAAGGACCAGGCTAACCTCCTAAATCCTATGTCCTTTCCTTTGCCAATGCGCCCGCTTTAGGTTGGATTCCCAAATGATACTACTTTTGAAATCAACTGGAATTTTTTTTTTAGCTCACAATTTTCTGTTGTGTGAATACATTTAACAACACTACATATTTGTGGCATTTTGCATCAGTAATAAATTAAATTTAAAAAGTGTAAACACTTAGTCAAGTACGTAGAATTCACATTAAATTAAAAGTTAAGTATAAAATGATTAAGGCATTAATGAACATAATAAAAGTGCAAAGTAAATATCTTGCACTATTCCAGAACTAAAAATGTGTGGCATTTTCCTTCGGTAGTAGATTAAATATAAATACAGAATGTTAAATATATTATAATTCATTAATTAAAGTTAGATGTAAAATAATTCAGGAAATTAATGGACATAATTAAACTGCAAAATAATATTGCAAAAGTATAAATGAGACCAATAGAGCCGAACCTCGTACACCCTCAAAATGGCGCGGTTAATTGTTTTCGTTTGTCTTTTGTTTTCTCTAGCCTGGTTATATATTAGCACTGCCATAGAAGAGAACGGCTAACGAGTACTCAATACTCACCAAGGAACGTTTCAAGGTTATTCTACTTCTACTGTTTTTATGTCTACAAACGAACACAAAATGGCTTTAAAGATGAAAAACAGTCAAACATTACTGCTAGAATACGGTGTTAGAGAGAGTTGTGTACAATAAAATTGTGCACACTTTTATAGAAATGATGAATCTTAATCGTACCAACCTTCCGACTAAACGAGAAATACGATGTGAATACAAAAATATTGATTACTTGCTCATAAACTAAATAACTCTTTATGTGAATATGAATATTTTAAAATATCACTTAAGTCATAAATGCATTTTAAAATAAATGGTACAGTACACCAAACAGTCTTCCTCCAGCTTTTATCTTAAAATAGAAATGTATTAAAAACTCGTAATATTTGTGAAACGAAATAATAGGTATATGCATTGTTGTAGAAACACTACACCAAAGATCATAATTGAACGCATAGATACTATTATTTACTAATCTAGTATTAGGAACGAGGAACATTATTACAGAAAAAGTGAGGAAAAGAGAAGTATCTTTTGTACACCAAAGAATATAAGAATCAAATTAATTTTCAAACAAAAATTAAAAAGTATGTATATTTGCTTGTAGATCAGAAACTATTGGTTTCATAAAAATGTATATTTCAAATAAAATCTTTTCATGTTTAATAGTAATACAACTTTACTTTTGTTGGGGATCAGTCATTGTCTGTCCCTTACCCAGCGGAGAGGGATTTCTTATTGAGATGCAGTCGTTTTCTGTCCCTTACTCACGGGAGACGGGTTTCTTGTTGGGGAGCAATAGTTGTCCGGCTCTTATTCAGGGGAGAGGAGTTTCTTTCTGGAGAACAGTCGTCTCCTTGCCCTTACCTAGGGGAAAGGAGTTTCAGATGGGGAACAGTCATTGTCCGGCCCTTACCCAAGAGAAAGGAGATTCTTGTTGAAAGCACCCACTGTGTGGCACTTACACAAGAGAAAGGAGTTTCAGATGTGGAACAGTCATTGTCCTGCCCTTACTCAAGGGAAAGGAGTTTCATATGGGGAACAGTCATTGTCCGGCCCTTACCCAAGAGAAAGGAGATTCTTGTTGGGAAGCAGCCACTGTGTGGCCCTTAACCAGGGGAAAGGAGTTTCAGATTGGGAACAGTCATTGTCTGGCCCTTACTCAAGAGAAAGGAGATTCTTGTTGGGAAGCACCCACTGTCTGGCCCTTACCCAAAGGGGAGGAGTTTCTTGTTGGGGAGCAGCCATTGTGTGGCCCTTACCCAGGAGAATGGAGTTTCAGATGGGGAACAGTCGTTGTCTGGCGTTTACCCAAAGGAGAGGAGTTTCTTGTTGGGGAGCAGCCACTGTGTTGCCATTACCCAGGGGAGAGGAGTTTCTGATTGGGTATTAGTCTTTGCCTTGGCTTTACTCGTGGGAGACGGGTTACTTTTTGGGGAGCAGTAGTTGTCCGGATCTTATTCAGGGGAGAGGAGTTTCTTTCTGGGTAACAGTCATTTCCTTGCCCTTACCCAGGGGAGAGGAGTTTCTGATTGGGTATTAGTATTTGCCTTGGCTTTACTCGTGGGAGACGGGTTTCTTTTTGGGGAGCAGTAGTTGTCCGGCTCTTATCCAGGGGAGAGGAGTTTTATTCTGGGGAACAGTCGTTGCCTTGCTCTTACCCAGGCGAGAGGAGTTTCTGATTGGGTATTAGTCTTTGCCTTGGCTTTACTCGTGGGAGACGGGTTTCTTGTTGGGGAGCAGTCATTGTCCGGTTCTTATCCAAGGGAGAGGAGTTTTATTCTGGGGAACAGTCTTTTCCTGGCCCTTACCCAGGGGAGAGGAATTTCTGATTGGGTATTAGTCTTTTTCTGGCCCTTACTCACGGGAGACGGGTTTCTTGTTGGGGAGCAGTAGTTGTCCGGCTCTTATCCAGGGAAGAGGAGTATCTTTCTGGGGAACAGTCGTTTCCTGGCCCTTAACCAGGGGAGAGGAGTTTCTGAATGGGTATTAGTCTTTGTCTGTCTCTTACTCACAGAAGAAGAGTTTCTTTCTGGGGAGCAGTAGTTGTCCAGTTCTTATCCAGGGGAGAGGAGTTTCTTTCTGGTGACATTCGTTTCCTTGCTCTTACCCAGGGGAGAGAAGTTTCTGATTGGGTATTAGTCTTTGTCTCGCCCTTACTCACGGGAGATGGGTTTCTTGTTGGGGAGCAGTAGTTGTCCGGTATTTACCCAGGGGAGAGGAGTTTCTTTCAGGGGATCAGTCGTTTCCTTGACCTTACCCAGGGGAGAAGAGTTTCTGATTGGGTATTAGTCTTTGTCTGGCCCTTACTCACGAGAGACGGGTTTCTTGTTGGGGAGCAGTAGTTGTCCGGCTCTTATCCAGGGGGGGAGAAGTTTCTTTCTGGGGATCAGTCGTTTCCTTGCCCTTACCCAGGGAAGAGGAGTTTCTGATTGGGTATGAGTCTTTGTCTGGCCCTTACTCACGGGAGACAGGTTTCGTGTTGGGAAGCAGTAGTTGTCCTGTTATTATCCAGGGGGGAGAAAATCTTTCTGGGGAACAGTCGTTTCCTTGCTCTTACCCAGGCCAGAGGAGTTTCTGTATGGGTATTAGTCTTTGTCTGGCCCTTACTCACGGGAGACGGGTTTCTTGTTGGAAAGCAGTACTTGTCCGGCTCTTATCCAGGGGAGAGGAGTTTCTTATTGGGGAACAGTCGTTTCCTTGCTCTTTACCCAGGGGAGAGGAGTTTCTGATTGGGTATTAGTCTTTGTCTGGCCCTTACTCACGGGAGACGGGTTTCTTGCTGGGGAGCAGAATTTGTCCGGTTCTTACCCAGGGGAGAGGAGTTTCTGATTGGGTATTAGTCTTTGTCTGGCCCTTACTCATGGGAGACGGGTTTCTTGCTAAGGAGCAGTAGTTGTCCGGTTCTTACCCAGGGGAGAGGAGTTTCTGATTGGGTATTAGTCTTTGTCTGGCCCTTACTCACGGGAGATGGGTTTCTTGTTGGGGAGCAGTAGTTGTCCGGTTCTTTACCCAGGGGAGAGGAGTTTCTGATTGGGTATTAGTCTTTGTCTGGCCCTTACTCACGGGAGACGGGTTTCTTGCTGGGGAGCAGTAGTTGTCCGGTTCTTACCCAGGGAAGAGGAGTTTATTGTTGGGGTGTAGCCGTTGTCTGGACCTTACCCAGGGGAGAGGAGTTTCTGGTTGGGGAGCAGTCGTTCTTCAAGGATCCCTCTAGCCACCACCGAAGAAAGACCTCCATCCTCGGCGAGAGAGCTAACACGAATGAAAGATAACTGTAAATCTGAGCAAACTTATTTGGATCGGGCAAGCACCGATGCTGAAACGATATTATTGGCCAATAAGGAAAATCCACCTTTACAGGGGGCATACACTTTGAAGCGACTATAAATAGATGTCGTAATTATTACATTCGATCATTTCAATTTGTAATTGCTACCGATAATTTATTATACTTAGCACCGCGTCTTACTACCCGTTCGGGCTATACGCTTTTAAGTACTAATTAGTCTAATGGATTAGGAATTGGGAAGGTTGAATTAGAGGAAGTGAACCCGCATTTGCGTGGAGGAAGAGTGTAAAACCATTTAGGAAAAACCACCCTCAGTTCACCCGACCGAGATTCGAACCTCGATCTCCCCGTCCTCAGCGGTTGAGCTCAACACGACAAGCGCGTTAGCCAACTACGCCTCCGAGGCGGGTAAAACTAAATAAATTCAGGTATATTTTAATGGTAACTTTTTAGCTTATTACGCCTTTGGTGTACAGCTTTATTTGCTTCTTTAATAGATTGGTGGTGTCCTGGTGGTCTAGGGGTAAAGTGTCAGACTTCTATGCTGGCGGCTGGGGCTCAATCCTCGGCCCCGGCACAGATTTATCTGATTACCAAAAACCCTTCCTTCACCTCTGACAAGACATCTTGTTAATGTGAGGAATGCCAGGCCTCCACCGTGGTTCGGATTCCACGCTAAACTGTAGGTCCTTCATTTCATCTCACAATCACCCTACCATTACACATTAGCGTAAGTGCGTATAACCCGAACGGGTAGTAAGACGCATTGATAATAATAATAATAGATTGGCAATTAGATTAACCCCGGACGTCTGCCAAGGCAAATCAACCGGTGGCGCCCAATAGCCTGGACCAATTGACGTTTTTTTATACCGAAGATGGAATTTGCTTGGCGGAAAACGACTGGTCCATGGGTAATTAACGTCCTGCGATAGATTTCAGAGACTTGGTAGTGTTTTTTTTCCGTGATAGTAATTTATATGTATTTATTTAATTTCAGATTATTGGGATCCCTACAATCTGGATGCCATCTTGAGGGGGCACGTAACGCCCGCAGCGGGCTCACCAGACGGTGTGTGGGCGCCGCCCCTGGAGACAGGTGATGCGGTGGTGGGCATCGACCTCCTAGATGCAGTTGGTGCTCAGTCCAGCACCACCGCCTTCCCCCCGCCACCAGACGCCACCCCCCCAGGACCATGCTGCAGACCCCGCCCGGAATGGCTAGCAACGGTGTTCCAGATGTTTGGGTTGAACTCGACGCGATAGATCGCCTAATGTGTAAGTACCGTCTAAAAGTAATAATACTATAGCCAGTAGTTTGTAAATAGACAGTTAATTTCGCAAGAATTATCCACGCCCTCTCTTTCCCCAAACTACCGTTATTTAGCCTTATATCTACTACAGTGGCTCCATGGCTTCTTTGGTGCTGACTAACAGCTTTAAAAAGTTACCAGATCAAATTTTGTATCCCTACGCCGAAGCAGATGATCTACAAAAACATGTGTTTAGCAGCTGTCACTTCTGACATTCAAAATTTAGGTATATACCTAAATTTTGACTGTCAGAAGTCAGCTGTGAACTGTCAGTCAGCACCAAAGAAGCCATGGGGCTATTGTACACCTTTGTAAACAGCTCGTTCCCAAGTTTAACCAAGAGAGAGAAATATTATTGTTGTTTTAGTCACGTTTGCATTGTTCTGGATCAATATTCGTCCGTAGCATAACTCGTTCGATAGCATGTCTGTATAACAAACTATTGATACCAGGTTCGATTCCCGACACGGTTAAAAATGTTGCTTTGGTAAATTATCAGCCAGTGGACAGGGTTTGTGGATGTTCTAGTCTTGACATTTTATGAATAAAAAAAAAGTGACCCGTGCCTTAGATTGGGAAACAGTAACGGTTATAAATTAAATGGTTTTATTTAATTTTAAAACTTAATTCGGACCATTAAAAATACTTTCTAGCATCAATATCTATTTTATACCAAATTTGTGTAAGACATGTTTTCCCCCCATTACCCTATTTAAAGCTAGATTTCTTCAATCGGTAGCACGGTGTCGTAAACTTGGTTACTTAACGAAGTAACAGATGGCATTGCAATTCAATTTAGAGGTGATTTTATTTTGCTCTTTGCTGGTCAATTATATGATTTTAAAACGGGGGGTAGTTTAGATCTATTGTTACAATCTGTTTTAAGTATAAACTGACATAATAATTAGCCGGGTAAATTATATTGTTGCTTTAGCCGATTATTAAAAAGAGAGAAAAACCCTATATATTTGTTTTGTTGATACATGGGTCCCGGGTTCGATTCCCTGGCAGGGGTGAAAATGTGGGTTTAACCGTTACTAGTGATAAATTAACCACCCTGGACTGTATTTTGTACATGTTAAATTTGCGCTTTGCTACCCATTTATATGTTTTTAAAACGGGGGTAGTTTAGATCTAGTATTACAATCTGTTTTAAGTATACAGTCATTCAAATACATACCGACATAATAATTAACAGGAGAAATTATATTGTTGCTTCATCCGATTATTAAAAAAAGAGAGAAAAACTCTATATATTGGACCTGGGCTCAATTCCCTGGCAGGGGGGAAATGTAGGGTTAACCGCGCTGGACTGTATTTTGCTGTCCTAGGGTTCAAGTGTATTTTATTACTCGCACACTTTATGAAGGGTTCAGCACTCTATTCCCGGCATGGATGAAAATTTGTGTTTAACCATTAATAGTGATAAATTAACTGCCATGGACTGAATTTATTACTCACACATTGTGAATGTGGGCATCACTTAAAGCAATTGTAACAACATATTATATTTCGCAGTATCATTTTAAACCTTAAGTTTGCAGAAAATAATTATATCTCAAGTGTTTATCTTTTTGAGTTTTTAGTTCAATTGGATGGCGGTTTTTTCCCGGGAGACAGTGTTCTTGTACCGGCACCGACCCTGTCCCCCCTTCACCCCGCATCAGCAGCACCGCCTCCGTGCCAGGTAGTCGGGGTTCAAGCCCAAGCTGCGGCGAGGCAGACGGGGTCAACGATTTTTTTTATCAACCAATGACGACGGCCGGACCACCTTCAACACCCCAGACAGGAATTAGTGGCCCGGTAAACTAGGTTGGTGGAGCTTTTTCCCAAGGCACATCTCTTCGAGTCGTCGAAGAGATAATAAAGCAATTAAAGCGTTTTTTTTATGTCAGGCGTGAATTGATCACACAATTAGGGACGCCCAAGAGCGATCGTGACGCTCAAAACTAGCTCGAGGAGCAAATAAATGCTTTGCTAAGACGTCTCCAGGATCATGGAGTTAGCACCGAGGATCACGTAGGTCTACTATTAGACAAGACAACACAGACTCCTCGTCAAGACCTGTATTTGTCTCATTTAGGTGGGCAGATCAGATTAACGCGTAGGCTGTCCTCTCTAACGTAGAACGAGTGTTACAAAGCAATGATTTGTTCCTCACTTCGTCCCCCCTGTAAAGTCTGTTCACGGTAGGAATTGTTTTCTGAAAGGCCTTTTTTTCCTACCAGAAATCTATTATATAGTAGGATATTGGTAGGAAAAAAGATCTTCCAGAGAGTAATTCCTACCGTGAATGGAGTATATATCAAGTTGCACCACTTTAAAGAGCCGTGCGGGAGGGGTAGCTATAAATGTGATAAACTCTCTCCCGCTAGCACATATAGCCGTAAAAACCAAGGGATAATTACGATTAAAAATGGCGACACATATTGCCTTGCCCGTGCATTGGTTGTCGCCAAGGTTGAGTGTGACGTTAAAAGATAGCCAGGATGCATGGATGTGAACACCGTAAAACAAATCAAAATGGCTCATCCTATTCAAAAACTCAAAGCGGAAGAACTATGCCATGATGCCTGTGTGAATCTTTTAAAACGTGGTGGTGGGCTAACCGATCTGAAACAGTTTCAAACATACCTCTCCGAATACAACATCACAGTGTTCATGGAACGTCAGTAGGCGGGGGGGGNCCCCCCCCAGACACCAAAACGAGGGTTTTCTTGGAGCGGTGGGGGGGGGGGGGGGGGGGGCTACTCCCCTCGAACATTCCTTTAACGGCTACCTTGTTTTGTATTTTCACGGCAATAAGCAAAACCATTTTAACATCATAACATTCTTGACAGCCGCATTTAAGTGCGGGTACTTTTGCCGCGAGTGCCGTGTGCCGTTCAGTAATAAGAATAAGAACATGTGAGAGTCCACGTGCAAAAAGTGCTGCGGTAAAGTGGTCTGCAGTGGGGGTCAAACTGTGACCTGTAAAGACTGTGGGCGTTGGTTCACAAACTAAGCGTGTTTTAATAACCATAAACGTCCTGTTTTTTTGCAGAGGTCACATGTCGGTCTGTGATGTCAAAAATGTTTGTGAGGTGTGCAGGCAATTTATCAGTTTGGAAAGATCAAATTATTCACAAAGGTGTTATGAGACTGTTTGTAAAGTATGCGATAACATATCGTCCTTTTGGTCATTTCTGCTATATGAAGCAAGCCCCATCCAAGCCGTCACTGGAAAACAGCAATTTCATGTTTGTATTCTATGATTTTGAATGCAGACAAGAAATGCTCCTTCAAGGCGCGGTCAACACTTATTTGCACGAACCTAACCTGTGTGTCGTGCAGACGTGTTGCAAAGCTTGCCTTCATATCTATGTAAACGACCATCATTGCACCGAATAAGGGGGCGATATGACTCGCATATTCAGGGGTGATGCCACAATGGCCCATGTTTTTAGATTTATAGAGCAAATTAAGCAACAAAATTTAAGGACATCACCCTCCTAGCCTATAATGCGAGGGGCTATGATGGTAATTGGATTTTAAAATATATGATGGAGGATAAATATGGACTCCAAAGCTCATAATAAACGGTGGGAAAATCATGTCCATGCGTTACGGCCCGCTCCACTTTATTGACTCGCTGAACTTTCTCCCCATGTCGTTGTCCAAGACGCCCAAAACGTTTGGCTTGGACGAGTCCTTGGCCAAGGGACATTTCCCCCATTTTTTAAACAAAAAAGAAAACGCGGGGTATAGGCGTCCCTTGCCGCCAAAGGAGGACTACGGCATAGGCGAGATGTCAGTTGAGGGAAAGGAGCACTTTGAGAAGTGGTATGACGCGTTGGTCAAAGAAAATTATGTCTTTGATTTTAACCGCGAGTTGGAACTGTATTGCGTGAAAGATGTAGAGATCTTACGGAAGGCCTGTCTGAAGTTTAGAGAGATGCTCATGGAGAAAGCAAAGGTGGATCCTTTCAGAGAGGCGTGTACGATAGCCGGAGCGGCCATGTTGGTTTACCGCCGAAGTCATCTTAAGGATGATACTATCGGTATTATCCCTAACGGTGGCTATCGGTGCGCGGACCAACAGTCACACGTCGCTGTACAATGGCTCTGCTGGGAGGTCCACCAACGTGGTGTCTCTATTCTTCATGCGGGTAACGGCCGGGAGGAATATGTGTTAGGGCGACGTGTAGACGGTGTTGTTAAAGCTGGAGATACCACCACCGTCTTCCAGTTCTGGGGCTGTTTGTTATTGACACGGGTGCCCTCTTTGTTATCTCGACAGGCACACTCCTATCAAAAACATCCCCCACGATACCATGAAGCGACCGGAATTTATCAATCAAACATAGGGACCACTCGAATTAACTATAAGTCCGAACATTTTAAATTTCAAAATGAGACTTCAGGAAATAGGAATGGAGGGTGATGGGGTGTACAAGTAGGAGGTAGAAAATTTAATTTTGCCAAGGATGTAAAGGGATAACTTCAAATAATCACAAATACATTTTAAATATTAGTTGTTTCTAAGGAGGTTAAGGAGGGATCTCAAATTTCAAAATTGAAGGCCAGGAAATGGAAGGGCATAAAATGTATATAACCAATATAGAACACTGTAGGTTGAAATTTGGTAGGAACGTAGAAGATCATATAAGATAACCAAATAAGTCTTAAAATTTCAAGTTTGAATTTTGAAAGCTAAGGAGTGTGAGGGAAAAAGAGGGGTTTGGAAATGTGAGTGAATTACCATCTTTCCAAAAAAAAAATCTACTTGTATGCATGGAAGAAAATTTAAACTTGCCAATATGATAAAAGGACCACCCCACATAACCATTAAAGTTAGAACGTTTGAAATTCGAGAATGTATTGCTGGGAAATGGGAGGGGCCCTTAAAATTTCCTAAACTAACTACAAAAACTCTATATGATGGAACACTAACTTTGTAAAGGCAGAAGAAGAAGTTTAAAAGTACTAAAAGTAAATGAATAGGCTTATGCAAACTAAAGACTATATATCTTAAAGTGGGTCAAATTGTGTTGCAAATACATATCTATTAGCGCATATCTAGGAGAGACATAACAATTAAAATAAACTAATCCAGACAACATAGATTGGTGACCATGATTCTCCCTGGAAAGTCATGATTCTGCATATTTAATAAGTTTCTGTAACAGAGTTTACTATTTAATTTATGCTCTTTGGTGAAATGTAATGCTCTTTTTTCAAACATGTTTCAATTATCGTGCTTAGGTAAAGTTTACGTTGTCAGTGGAGTGTGACGGCCACCCTGTGATTAAAACAATATTTAGGAATAGTTAAGTGTATTTTTTAATACACTTTGCACTTTGTACTGTCAACAATTTTACTTACTTTACTAAAAGCTATTTTATTGTGATATAAATATTTAACTTTTAATAGAATCTGGAATTATTAATTGTATTAAAATATTGTTCTCTTGTAGTAAAATAATCTTATAAGTAGTAAGTGGCCAGCTTTATCTGATTTATTACCCGTCACTTTGAGCCACGCCCCTTATAGTGACTGTCTTGGTGACGTCA
>CABFVX010009934.1:0-16197 GCA_902151425.1 Timema shepardi | reverse complement strand
CAAAATCTTATAATCCACAATTGTTTGCATATGATATGTTTACTGCCTTTGTTAATAAAATCGTTTCTTCCCAAGTGATTTCTGCTGTGTTAACTTGCACTTCATCTCCTTTATTCCTATAAAGTAGGGTGCAATATTTAGAGTAATGTCTTTTAAAAATAAGGAGTCCTATCAAGTCGGAATTGTCACAACTCTGTATTTTATAGGATATTTGTTGAACATTTAAAAATCGAAATTGATACAATTTTGATTTCTCTTTAAACAGATGTATAGGGTTTTAAAATGTTCGGAATTGTAGCAACTCAGGAATTGCAACAACTATAACCTATATAACTAATCAAAAGTCGAATAGGGAGCAGCAGGAACCATCTATATTGAAAATACCTGGTAGAGTGCAACAGCTTTATTTCAATGGATATTTCTAAATACCATTTTATTTGCACACTTTGTCTGCTTGTCACCGTTTTATCAAAATAAATGATAATACAAAATCATACAAATTTTCTCATAGTGTATTATAGCTTGTAACAAAATGTTCTGAAATTGGTTTTCAATAATAAACTACCCGTAAATTATCAGAAAAACGTATTGTCTGAAAAACCACAATCATCACAAATGTATTTTAAAGAAAATTGATCAAACTATTTTTTTTAATAAAAATTTAAAAAAAATATTGTTGTAAGCCGAATGAAACTTAATTCTAAAATAAACCTTTTGAACTAAATATAAAGGCCAATTTGTTTTAATTTATTATATTCCGGAAGTTTCCATAAGTACGCCACCCTAAATTTATTAGAATAGTCAAGATTAATTATTACTAAATATGTAAAATAGTTTCAAGAGAGTATTTTTAAGAAACCTATTTTAAGCTATTTGAAAAATAAAACATCGCTCATCATATGCTAAAATACTTTTAAAACATTTAATATATTATTTATACCCAATTTTAACCATTTTTAAACATTTGAACATTTTTAAATATTTCAAATTGCTCAAAAATCAGTAATAGATAACCTATAACCCCCTGCGGATGGGGGGTTATAAGAGTCTACTAGTATCTCCTGTTCATCTTAAGAGGAGACTTAAAGCAGAAGTACGTAGCTCGTGCAGGACAAAGCTAGCTTATATATTTGCTTTCCCATCATTTTCTTCTTCCTTCTCTTTCTTTCCCTTTCCTTCTCCCTTCTCTTCCTTTTTTCTTCCTTCTCCCTTCCCATTTCCTTCCCTTTACTCACTACCCTTTTGCTCAATTGAAGTGGTATCCAATAAATGTCCGAGGAAATCCGAGTGAGCTGCCAAGGTCATCATCAGAGGAACCTAAAAGTGTCCGAGAATGTCTGAACGACAGGCAAAGGAAAGAAAGAAGTAAGAGAAGAAAGGGAGAAGAAGTAAAAATAAAGGAGAAGAATTTAGGAGAGAGAAAGGGAAAGAAGATGAAAAGGAGCTGAAATCAAAGATATAGGATAGCGTTGTCTTGCATGAGGTACGTCCTGTACAGAAGCTTCCCCTTTAAGGCACCTCTTACGACACGCAGGGATACCATGGGACTGACGTATCCAACTAAATCTCCGAAGAGACCCCCCCGAAGGACTTTCCACTAAACGGTCCATAAATTCTGTGGACCTTCACAATGCAACCACTGAAACCAATAGGGAGCGGAACCATTTCGCCGGACATTGATCTTAGTTCACGACTGGCTTTATGGGCACTATGGCACCCGAAAAAACCAGTGCTAGCCCTTCCATGCCAGCCTGCCTTAGGTTATCTGAGAAAACAACCCCAACTGGGACCAGATGAAGGGAGGAGTTGGCTCCTCCTTGTGATCGCCCATCACGAGGAAGTCAGGATCTCAGCCTCCAAAAAGCGGTCTCCTCTATTTCGTTCTCAAAAACCCGACTAATTTATCTCCCAACATCTTGGCTGCCCCCCTTTCAGCACCATTCTTGGTATCGGCTGTCCGGAGTTGTCCAGTGGGTACCTCAAGGAGGTGCCCTGGCCAACTATCTCCACTACACGGGTACGCACTACCAACAGCTTAGTGTATGTCGAGAAGCCCCGCTCTTCACACACAGATGCCCTTGTCGAGGTATTACCTATGCCAGACTCCCAACGTCCATCACATTGGCCAAGGGCCTACCCGTGGAGGCGAGTCAACAGGATTTTTAGAGATCTGTCAGTACCGGAAGGTGGCAGAGACCGTCTAATGCTATTTATATTAAACGTGCGCGGGCCCAGAGCGCGTTCCGGCCCCGTACGTCAGGCCGGTGCATTACGCATGAGAACCGTGATCCTAGATACTGTGGGACTACTGGTATTCTAACACCCATCCCACGGGGATTTCCATTTCAGGGAGGCTCAAGACCAGGCAGAATGTGGACCCTTACTGTTGACTTAGAATTTAGTAGACTCATACAATATATCGTGAGCCTCCAATCCGTAATCTGCACAGGTTGGCTTACCACGGCATCCCAGCATTGTATGCCCCAATTCCTGACACTGAAAAACAATGCCGAGATTGGGGACACACGGCTGGATCCTAAGCACGTGGAATCTTGCTTGTACCTCCTTTGAAAGGGTGGGAATCACAAAAGTGAGGATATACGTATCCGTCGTTTCCTCTTATCCGTTATTTTTAGTGACAGTACGGTAAACTTCGGTGACATTCTGAGGGGAAAGCTCCTCACAGATCCCCTCAATGCTTACGCAGTCGAAGTAATAGCAAGTGACTACTCCCTCACAAATATTGAATAACTTGTATGAGTCCACCTTACCCCGTTTATGAGCCGTATTACTTAAGGTTATTTCAGAGATTGCCATTATGTTGAACCACTAAATATCAATTAGTTTGCGCCATAATGTGCCGTTACGCAGTTTTCTAATCGAGTCGTCTGCTTTAGCTGCACTACTTATAACTCTTTCAAGGATAAATGGGCTGACAGCTTTTAGGTTCTCGCCGTCCTTTACTTGAGAAATCACCATAAAGCGGTGGAGCTTCACCATTTCCTGAGCTACATTCCAAATTTAGGCTAGATGGCCAATCCGTTTCCACCTCTTTTCATTATTACGACCCTGTGAAGGGTCGGGCAGTAAGATGACTCCACGTTTCTGCAGTATGGGACCAGTGGACAGTAATTTGTCAGCTTTGATATAAAATTTGGCCATGCCATTCGGAGACAGCCTGCACAGTACTCAGATTGTAGACCCAAGGTTATCCCAGTTTGTACTACCACATAAGTCCCTGTTAACTCTCCCGGAGAGGCCCCACAAGACACTATACATTATAACCTTCTGATGAGGTATCACCAGGAGAAAGGTCATCGCAGAAAAAGGGTAAAACAAAATGCCAATTTTGCATCCGGAACCTTCATGGACGTTACCAATCTTTTCTCAATCTAGGGTACCTGGTTATTGTCATTCCTAAGGCCCTTCTACTAACGTATTACAACAGGGGCACTTTCATGGTGGAGCTCAGGTGCAGTGGTATCCAATAATGGTCCGAGTAAGGTCGTGTAATTTGCCAAGGTCATCAATAGCTGGGCCTAAAGCTTCAGTACAGGACTGAACGGTAGGGGAGTGAAAGAAAAAAGTAAGGAAAGAGAAAGGTAAGGGAGAGTAAGGAAGAAGAAAAGGACGCGAAAGCGAACATATAGGCTAGCTGTGTCCCGCATGAGGTATGTCCTGTACAGAAGCTTCCCCTCTAACTCACCTCTTACGACAGGCAGGGGTTACTGCGGGACTATTTTAAGCACCATTTTGCGGGGGGAGAAAGTCCTCTTGTTTCAGTTGAGTATAATATAAGCTATTTTTCTTCTCTTATCTCCGCATGGGTATTGTGGAAATGTAAGACAAGGAAACAAAGTATTGGAATTTTTAGACAATTAAATATTTATTGAAATATATTATGTTACATCAATTTGTTTTGTTTTATGTTACTCTAGTAACCAGGCTGCCTCAGCAGGATGATCTTCAGCAATCTTGTTTCCTTTTGATTTTGATCGGAAAAGCTACACACATGGAAACAAGGTTTTAAAATCAATGTAAATAAGGAATCTATTTATTTAGTAGTATCATTATTTTATTGAAATTATAAAATTGTATTTAATAAAGAAAAGTTTGACTTTATTATTTTGATACATACATGTTTTTGACACGTCAATAAACCCAATCATTAAATAAGGATGTATTGGTAAGCATTAGATCATTTTAGAATTTTTTTAAAACTGCCCCACTCTGTCAACCCACATTCAAAGATTAAAAAAAATACATTTACGTATTTGGAGCAATCCCACTACATTCGTGTTGACTATTTGTTCTTGTCTCACCTAACCCCTCCCCCCCTATTTCCCGAAGTCCCAAGCTCAAATGGAAAATTATCAGATTTTAATGGTTATTTGGAGTAGTCCCTTTATCTTTCAGTCAAAATTAAGTTTTATACCACCCTGGGAATAAGTTGTTTATATTAGTTTTGAAAATTGTGAACTCCCCCCTCCTCTTCTCACCAATTTTTTCAACTCTGACTTTGAATTTCATATTTTAGTACCTAATAAATTATTCAAGTCTACCTGGTCTACCTATTAAGGTCTACCTATGGTTGTTTCGGTAGGTCCATCCATCTACTTGCCAAATTTCAGACTTCTAGGAAGTTTATTAACGTTTAAACTATCCTTGCCAAAGGAATAACACTACCCTTCTTTTATATAAAAGATTACAACTAGATCAATATAATAGCTAAGGACTTATTTATCTTAGACTTGGGTGAGATTCGGACCAGGTAGGTACTCGCAGACTACTTACTGCCAGTCACTATGGGGGTAAAGTTTAACGTTATCAATAAATTAGAAGTTTTAAGTCAACGAGTGAACTTTCTCTAACAATTCAGATAGGGTATGGAAATGTATTACAACCTTTATTGACGATATACAGTGGAACCTGGATAATTCTAACTTGAAGTTAACAGGAAAACGTTATGTTTCCTAAAAGAAATTTCCTTTTTGACCTCCATTATCCCCACTACTTTTTCGACCAAAGTTAATAATTTATAGGTCTGTAGCTTGAACAGTGACATCAAGATACGCGCGCGCGCGCGCACACACACACGCCCACACACTCACATACATACACGCACACACACACAAACAGTACTGTACAGTATGTACTAAACAAAACTAAAACGAAACAAAAACTAAACAACAAAATAAACTCACACGTCACAAATATATCGCTACGACCGAATCATTAAGAACAGCGCACGTAACCGCTCGAGAGGTTTGACCTTGACTAACGGAGTACAGAACTGTACGTTTAAACAAATTTATTTCGGTGAGCGGGAGAGGGGCGCGAATAAGTGTACCGACCGCATTCCAACGTTGCCTCCCCTGTTCCAAAAATAGAACAACACGGCGCCGCAGCTTGAAGTAGGAAAACAATTCTGCATACCACATTACAACTTACGCAAATTTCGAACTAACCAAAACAAAATTAGAATTATCCACGATTTTTTAACATTGTTTTAATACAAAATTATCGGGACAGGGCGAAAAATTCGAATTAAAGACGATTTCGAACTACGGGAGTTAGAATTAGTCAGGTTCCACTGTACTATCAAAATCATAGATTTCTTACCTTTCCAAGGTATGGCATTTGCCAAAATGGAAAATGGCTGCTCGATTCTCCAGATAAAGAACAACAGCAAATATTGTTGATAGCATGTAACTTCCCATAAAGTCGACAAACTGAAAACAAAACATAATATACAAAAGTTTAATATAACCATCAAACATCCTTAACATTATATTTTATTAAAATTGGTGCCTGTAGCTTTGAAATGATCAATGGAAGCTTAATTGGGAGTGTTAAATCAAAACGGCAATGAATGGGCAATGGTGCTTTGTATTGGGGGATATTTTTGGTATAATATGTACCAAATAATATACTTGAGACCAATATAACGCCAAGTGTAAGCCCATACGCAACTCTTTGATCCTAAACTTTTTATTCTAACACGTATTACTGCCTGTTAGAGCTGCCCACATTTTTACACTAAGGTGGTAGGAAGGAGGAAGTTAGAATTTAGATGAGATGTAACTTCATTTGGGCGGAGAGAGAAAAAAACAACGTAGGTAAAATCCCCTCAATACACCCGAATGGAATTCGAACCCAGATCTCTACGTCAATGAAAGTCCAGATCGTTGGTTCACTCGACCACTGATATATATGTTGTATGCATTCAAGTCATGCTAGTGATACAGGGATGAGAAAGATAGAATTTAGAGGACATGTATCAACATTTGTATTAGTAAAAACACCTTTAATACACTAATCTAGTATAAACCTGATCCATCCATTAACAACAAACCAAAATCGTTAAGCTTGACATTTATTCTATTTGATAAACGATTCTGGTAAATAGACAATTAAATTATTAACTATAAATTATATTTTTATCAAATTTCCTAGATTTTTACATTAAAATGTAAACCCACTCTAATCAATGTCTTCTTATTATCAATACGGTCAAGAAGGTAAGCTTTAACGGAAGTGTAACCACATTAGCATAGCGATTGCTGTAGTTGACCCAAGCCGGCGCCGAGGTGCGTCAAAAGGTTTTTAAACTTAAGTTTCGAAACGAAAACTTAACACCAAACCTGGCTGCATTAAGACCGCGCATTGAGTATCAGATACAGGGCACACTTTATTAAATTGGTATACAGTTTTATTTATATTTTCTAAAACTAAAGTGAAAAGTAACTATGGTACCTCAGTAGTTAAAAGTTAGTGAGTGACACCTATGACAACCAATTTAAGATAATTCTAAAACACACAAACAAAAAAGATTTTAGAAATTGCTTCAATTAATAATAATAATAATAATAATAATAATAATAATAATAATGGGATATATTTAGGATATTACTAATTATGAATTAATATTAGCAATGTGTCAGTGTTATGTTTATATTAAATTTGTTGATGAAACAATTTAACTTACATAATCAAAACCATCGAAACGTTTCGGTCCTTTATTAGAGCCGGTTCTCACCACGAAGACATAGAAATGAACGATGTACACGCAGTAGCTGAGCCGACTCAAGGGAATCCAAAACTTCCAAGAAAGGATTACATTCAACGTTATATGTTGTATGCATTCAAGTCATGCTAGTGATACAGGGATGAGAAAGATAGAATTTAGAGGACATGTATCAACATTTGTATTAGGAAAAACACCTTTAATACACCAATCTAGTATAAACATGATGCATCCATCAACAACAAACCAAAATCGTTAAGCTTGACATTTGTTCTATTTGATAAACGATTCTGGTAAATAGACAGTTAAATTATAAATTATATTTTTATCAAATTTCTTTGATTTTTACATTAAAATGTAAACCCACTCTAATCAATGTCTTCTTCTTATCAAATACGGTCAAGAAGGAAAGCTTTAACGGAAGTGCAACCACATTAGCATAGCGATTGCTGTAGTAGACACGGGCCGGCGCCGAGGTGCGTCAAAAGGTTTTTAAACTTAAGTTTCGAAACAAAAACTTGACACAAAACCTGGCTGGACTAAGACCGCGCATTGAGTATGAGATACAGGGCCCACTTTATTAAATTGGTATACAGTTTTATTTCTATTTTCTAAAACTAAAGTGAAAAGTAACTATGGTCCCTCAGTAGTTAAAAGTTAGTGAGTGATACCTATGATAACCAATTTAAGATAATTTTAAAACACACAAACAAATAAGATTTTAGAAATTGCTACAATTAATAATAATAAAAATAATATTAGTAGGATATATTTAGGATACTACTAATTATGAATAATATTAGCAATGTGTCAGTGTTGTGTTTATATTAAATTTGTTGATGAAACAATTTAACTTACATTATCAAAACCATCGAACCGTTTCGGTCCTTTATTAGAGCCGGTTCTCACAATGAAGACATAGACATGAACGATGTACACGCAGTAGCTGAGCCGACTCAAGGGAATCCAAAACTTCCAAGAAAGGATTACTTTTCAACGGACCTGTAAGATTATAATTTATTAAAGAAAAATATCTTACATAATATAGGTAAGACAAAAAGTTATCTTATTTGAACCTGTTTAAATGGAATATAACAACAATAATAATAGTGGATTTAGTTAATTGCGTGAAAAAGTGAAGGGTGCTGCGATGAGGAGGTACAACGTTTGTCAAAATACAATCAAACCCGTGGCGGATTCCAAAAAGTGAATTTTTAAATAATTCTAATATTTTTGATTATCGTAATATTATGTTTAAATTCAAATATATTGGCTATTATCGAATTAAATTATTTAATTTAAATGAGTATGAAAAGGAGGGTGAAGCTTGTGTATATTGTTTTTATCGCCACCTCACTACCTTTTCAGATTATATGTATATTTGATAAATACGCTAATTATTATTAGTATTATTGGTGTTTAGAGGCCCATCGACACACTGAGGTCATTAGGGCTTTATTATAATAAACATATCATAGTAAAATCTCCATAGGAGAGAGTCAAAATATTCACTTGTTTCTATAGAAAGGTGAAGACACAATGTAAAAATACCCATTTGGTACACTCCATAGGGGTACTCAAATGGGCTCAGAGTAAGAATTGAGTGAAAAACCTGCTAAAAAAAACCACAGGTGTATCACGCCAATAAAAAGACAAAACAAAACTATTAGTTAACAAGACAAGACTAACATGTTAAAATAATAGTTTGTTAAAAAAAACATGTTAAAAGTGTACTAATATGGTTAAAAAGACAAAACAACACATTAAAGTATACTAAAATGTTAAAAAAAAGATCTCAATATGAGATACATACAGATGAGTCACTTTATAAAAGTGACTCAAATGGCATTAAAAAGATCCTGCCTGGCGTATAAAACGAAGTAAACAAATAACTCCATCCGCGCTATCGCGTAATAAAAAGCGTAAGTCACCATTAAAATCAAGAGCTAGGTGGATAGGGGCATACTTACGACACTACACCAAAATATGGTACACACTAAGAGAAGCATCGAAAAACTCACACACTGGGGGTGGGTCCCCTCTCAATAAAAATACATGGGTCAATGATGTGTGTCCAACGCGGAGTCTTGTCACAATGACCTCCTCTCTTCTAGACTTTAGAATATAAGAGGGCCACCGCACACACCATCCCTGATGGACCACAGCTTGTTCCGAGCAGGGGTCGAAACCCACTGCTCGTGCCAGGAGCGTAAGACCCCACGCCGAACAAAGCCCTTTAGATCTAAAAACATGACACCCAGACCCACCTCAGGAGGCAGGAGTGCTGCCTCCTTAACCACCTGGTCCGCCAGTTCATTTCCTGAAAGACCGGCGTGACTAGGAATCGTAAAAAAGGCGAGCCAGGTGATTAATGAATCAATTTTTAAAATTTGTCCATGTATCAACTGAACAAGGGGAATCCAGGAGTAGAGAATGGACAATGCCAACAGAGCACTCAAGGAATCCGTGCAGATAAGAACAAAACGGTGAACTTTACGATAAACAAAACATAACGATTTAAAAATAGCATATGGTCCAGCCGTAAAGACAATGGATTCACCAGGTAAAGCAAATTTAAAATTGGATCCTTCCACAACAAAGGCGGATCCCACGGAGGCCCCACATTTTGAGCCATCTTTGTAAATGCGTTTCAAACCCCGAAAGCGCTTTGCGAGGAGCTTAGTAAAGGTCCTTTCATATACAAACTAGGGGTTGGTCGCTTTAGAGAACTTGCCAAGGTCAAAATAGCATTTCAGAAGGAGTATCTTCCAGGGAGAAACTCGACCTGGGGATGTGGGGATAGCCTTTGGCAGGACTATCCCACACGTGTCGAAAACCGATAGCATCCTGATCCCAACCGGCCTTGTACTACGCCATTTGGTTTCATACAAGACACGGTTAGGGGGATGAAACACAGGACGGTAGGCAACATGCTCCGGTAAGCAGTGCAGTTTCGACACGTAAGATGCTAGAAGATAGGACCGCCGGTAAGAAAGAGGGGGCTCACCGGCGTCGGCACAGATGCTGACGACTGGACTGGTACGAAAGGCACCAGTAGCCAGTCGAATGCCAGCATGGTGGACACTATCTAGCATCTTTAACGCCGAGGGTCTAGCTGAGCCATAGACAAAACTGCCGTAGTCTAGTTTAGATCTTACCAAGGCCCTATACAGGCGCATCAAGGTTTCCCTATCAGCACCCCAAGAGCGACCACTAACTACTTTAAGCAAATTCAAAGCTTTAATACACCTCGCTTTCAGATCTTTGATGTGGGGGATCCAAGTTAGTTTAAAATCAAATAAAAGTCCCAGGAACCTTACAGTCTCGGTGACAGGTAAAATAACGTTGTTCATTAAAATATTTGGGGCTGGCTGTATTCCGCGTAATCTATGGAAGTGGACGACAGTCGTCTTGGCCGCGGAAAAACGAAAGCCATTACGAGACGCCCACAACCATAGATTGTTTACAGCGAGTTGTATCTGCCGTTCAGCCCTGTGGAGACTGGATGAACTGCAATAAATTGCGTAGTCGTCCACAAAAAGGCATGAACGAACAGGTAAGCGCACGTTGTCTACTATGCTATTTATCGCAATAGCGAACAACGTGCAGCTTAAAATACTACCCTGAGGCACCCCATTTTCTTGAATAAAATCATCGGATAAGGTGTTGTTTAACCTTACAAGGAAGTGTCTATCGGACATAAAATTAGATATAAAAATAGGGAGGTTCCCCTGGAACCCCCATTAAACAGGGTTTTTAAAATGCCATAACGCCATGTGGTATCGTACGCCTCCTCCAGATAAAAAAAACCCACCAAAAGATGCTGTTTATGGAGAAAGGCGTCAAGAACAGCATTCTCAAGACGGACGAGATGATCCACCGTGGATCGGTTACGGCGAAAACCCCATTGAATATTAGATAGCAGATTGCGGGATTCTAAATACCATATAAGTCGTTTATTGATCATTTTCTCTAATATTTTGCATACACAACTACTTAATGCTACAGGTCTATAACTAGTTGGCTGTAATATATCCTTGCCACTTTTATATATTAGGATGACGGTTGCTTGCCTCCACAGTGTTGGGAACTGACGAGATTATCAAACACAATTGTAGATGTCTAGAAGGAACGCCCGTCCGGCAGGGGGCATTTGGCGCAACATTTCGTAATGAATATCATCCGGGCCATAACCTGTGTTGCCCACCTGGGACCGGGCATAAATAAGTTCCTCATTAGTAAAGGGGGAATTATAATCCACCCCCCGACTTTGGCCAACATCAATAGTAAGGCGCTCGATGCTCCGTTTATGCACCGTGAACTCGTTAGAGTAGCTCGCAGTGCTAGAAACAGCGGCGAAAATCGAGCCCAGTACATTGACAACCTCCACAGGGGAGGAGACAAGTGAACCGTTAAACATGAGGGCAGGTATACTGTTAATGGAATTTTTCTACTACTTAATTTATGAATATTGTCCCAAACGTTATTTGTGGTAGTGGATATTGTAAGGGTTGAAATAAAGTTTCTCCAAGACTCTCTTCTGCTTTCACGAATAACACGGCGAGCTTGAGAGCGTATAATTCGGAATGACTCCAGATTCTCTTTAGTGGGACGTCGATGGAAGAGACGTAGGCCCCTTCGACGTTCAGAAATAGCCAGCGGACACTCATCGTTCCACCAGGGAACCGGATGGTGGCGCGGATTTGGCGAGAATTTAGGGATGGAAGCACTCAGCGCCACAATGACTGTATCCGCGCTGTACTAGGAGGATATTGAAGTGGTAAGAGCAGAATGGGATAATGATCACAGCCGCATAAGTTCGAATGGACCTCCCAAAGAAAGTGGGCAGCGATCCCGGGACTACATAAGGTTAGGTCGATGGCAGAGGATACACCATTAAAGGTAGAGAAGTGTATCTGGGTCCCGGTGTTCATTAACAGCAGGTTTCCAGAGACAAGAATATCCTCTACCATCCTCCCACGGGCGTCTGTGAAATTAGACCCCCACATCAAATTATGAGCGTTAAAGTCCCCCAAGATAATATAGGAGGAGGGAGGTTGTATAAAGAGGGCCTCTAGGGTCCTCTTACGAACACGCTCTCCCGGTGAGAGGTAGATGCAGCATATTGTTATCTCCAAAGTGAGGGAGACTTTGTCAACAATCACTTGGAGATCATAAAAAATATTAATATTCTTATGGTACATATTTCTTCGTGCGAATATAGCCACACCTCCGATAGCCCGATCAAAGAAAGGTTTGTCGGTACGATACACATCGTATCCACGAAGCATCGGGTTGTCATTTGGGCGGAAGTGGGTCTCCTGCTAACACAATATGGAAGGATGCAGGGAAGAAATTTGTTGTTTTATTTCCTCTACACGAGCATAGAAACCCCTACAATTCCATTGTAGTAGCGACATACTTTATTAATAAGAAATTTAGTTAGCCTCACAATCCATTTCACTATCCTTTAAGAATAAAAATTTGTTGAGGTCCTTTTTAAGTCCCCTTGCCTTTCCCAGTCTGTCCTGTACCTCCCACCTGAGGAGAGGCTTTGGTTTGTCTTTGAGAGACAGGGTTGTTGGAACCTTAGGTGAAGGCTTTGTTAATGTCTTTGACTCTTTCATTATTGTAATATTGTCGGAGGTCCCTCGCTGGTCCTTCCTCAAGGCACCAGTGGGACTCGCCTTAGCGGCCTCACCTGTTCCGCAACTCATCCCAATCTCCGTAAGCCCAGAGGTGGGTGTGAAAGACTCAACAACGGCCCCCTAGTTTTAGTACCCCGAGGAATGCTCCGGGTGGGGGGGTCACTCGTGAAGGGTTTGGGGGGGTTCCCCGAGGTGGGCTGGGTGGTGGGGTTCCTTGAGGAGGTCTCCTCGGTGGTATAGGTGGAGGAGACGACCGTTGTGGTGGTTTGACCTCATTTAAAAATTTAGGCGCCACAGAAGTTGGCGCGGAATCACTATAAATGTCTCGAGAAGAGACCATTGGCACAGGTCAAGATGAAGTCTTAGCAAGATTAACTGCGCAATGGCAGTTGGGATGGTTTATGTTCTGACTGACACCCCGGCTATATGAAGTTTGAAATATCGGAGCCTGACTGGATACGTATTCCTTGCGTGCCTGGGCATATGAGATCTTCTTTTCGGATTGTATCTCCAGCACTCTCTTCTCTACCTTCCATTTTGGACAGGCCCGAGAACAGGCGGAATGCGGACCCTTGCAGTTGACGCAGTTTTTAGGAGACTCGCATGGTGTTTCGTGAGCCTCCTGTCCACAATCCGCACAGGTTGGCTTACCACGGCATCGCAGCTTCGTATGCCCAAATTCCTGGCACTGAAAACAGCGCCGAGGGTTAGGGACATACTACTGGACCCTGAGCACGTGGAAACTTGATCGGACCTCCTCGGAAGGGTAGGAGTCGCAAATGTGAGGATATACGTATCCGTCTTCTTTTCTTGTCCATTCTTTTTTGTGACAATACGGTACACTTCGGGGACATGCTGGGGGAGAAAGCTCCTCACAGATCTTCTCAATGCCCACGCAGTCGAGGTCAAAACAAGTGACCATTCCCTTGAAAATATTGAGGAACCCATGAGGTTCCACCTTCACCGGTATTGGAGCCTCATTACTCGACGGTATTTCAGTAATAGCCATGATGTTGGAGGACTGGACGTCAGTTGCAGTCTGTATCAAAATAGTGCCATCACGCAATTTCCTTATATAAACGTCTCATTTTGCTGCACCATTTATCGCTCTTTCGAGGATAAATGGGCTGATGCGCTTATGTTTTTCATTGGCATCGTCTCGAGATATCACTAGGAAGCGGGTCTGTGGCCTCATCATTTCCTGGGTTTCCACCGTTACAGGGCTGGACGGCCCTACTCGTTTCCGCCTCTTATCTATATTAAGGCCTTGCGAGGGGGCGGGCAGTGTTGTTCCAGCAGGGTTTGGCAGTACGGTGCCAGATGCGACAATATTATCGGCCATGCCGTAATTGGGGACAACCTATACAGTACTCGGATCGTAGACCCAGGGTGACCCAGTTTGGTACTACCACATATGGCCTTGTTAACTGTCCCGACGAGAGGCCCTATACGACGCTAGACATGGCAACCTTCGCATAGGGCAACGCTGAGAGAGAGAGGTCGTCGCAGCAAGTGGGTGTAGGAAAGTGCAAATTTTACATCCGGGCCCTCATGAACGCAACCGATCTTTTCCCAAAGTAGGGTACCCGTTTATTGTCATCCCTAAGGCCCTTCTACTAAGATATTACAACCGGCACACTTTCATTAAGGATCTCAAAGCAGTGGTATCCAATAATAAACCGAGGAGAGCCGTGTTCGCTGCGATGGCCGTCAACGGAGGGGCCAAACGTCTCTGTGCACGGCTGAACGGCAGGGAAGGGGAAGAAAGAGGTAAAGAGAGATAAAGTGAAGGGGGAAGATTAAAAAAAGGGAGTGAAATTGAAGGAAGAAGAAAATGATCAGAAAAGAAAGATATAGGAAAGATTTGTTCTGCACGAGGTACGTTCTACAGAGAAGCCTCACCCTTTAATCGCCTTTCACGACAGTCAGGGGCTACTTCGGGACTATTCTAAACCCCGTCCCAAAGGGGGGGGGGAGACGTTTAAATTCAATAGGATAATCTGATGGAATTATTAGAATTCTTGGTATAAACACGATCTCATTCACTGCAGTCCCTGATAAAATTGTGGCCTCAATAATGTTTGGTTGCAAAGACTTTACCTGAAGTTTTGTTCCGTTACAAAGCTTTGGTGTATTTAGGTTTCTGAGAAGCATTACTGGAGCACCGGTTTTCCGGCTGAGTCGATGAGGCAGCATTCCTGGAGGGTTGAGAGTAGTGAGAAACTTGACAGGATAGTTTATCGCCTCATTGCTGTTAAAGACCGAGTCAATTTTTTTGTACTTAACTCACGACACCCTCAATTATTTGCAACAAAAGACCATTGAGTTCTGAGCTGACGCATTTGTGGGAATCAGTAAAGCTCTTTCACAAAGCCAAGACATGATTTTTGGTCAATGTGTTGAATGTAGTAGTAAATATGATCTATAAGATTATTAACAGTGTCTACCATGATGCAGATTCCAGCCGGAATATCCATCACGTTGTTATGATCATTCATTCTGTCCTCACAAATATCAAGCAACATCTTCATTCACCTGCCCTGTGATCTCGCCTAAGGTAGACCCTCATATTAATTGTTGTGAGAGTTTTTTAAGATGTTGCCACAATAAAAAATGTTTTAGGCAAGAATGAACTACGTCAGCTCTCGTGCCTCTCGGAACAACAGGGAATGTTTGTCTGAAGTCACCTGCAAACAATACAGTGACTCCTCCCATAAGGCTGTTATTGTTCCAAATATCTCTAAGAGTGCGATCGAGAGCTTCAATGCCCGCCTTATGAGCCATGGTGCATTCGTCCCCTACAATAAGCTGGCAGTCTTTCAACACTTGCACGATGTTACTTTGTTTAGAGATATCGCACGAAGGAGAGTCAACTTGGTTTAGGTTAAGAGATAGTTTGAATGCTGCATGAGCTTTTTTGCCCCCTTCTAAAAGAGTCGCAACAATACCGAAAAAAACAACAGCTATATAAAAACTACCTCTAACTTTGGCTAGCACTAAGTTGACGAGTAAGGTCTTTCCGGTACCCCCTGTAGCATTCAAGAAAAATTATTTTCCTGTAGATGAAACTATACTTTGAAGTATATCTGTATAAAGGTTCCTTTGGTCTGCTGTCAAACACTGCTCATTGCTGAATACAAGATATTTAAACCTGCCTAAATCATAGCTATCTGTTAGGATAATTAATTCTTGTTGATTATGGTAGACAGAACATGCACAGTGAATGGGAGCAATTATAACCATGTTCAAACTAACTGGCAAACTTAATAGGAAAAGACCATTGGGAAGACCTAGACGCATTTGAGAGGATAACATCAGACTGCACTAGGTTGACTAGATAGAACTAACTCATGACAAGGATAGATGGCATACTTTTCTAAGTGAAGCACTGAATTTTCGAGTTCCTAATGTCATAGAACATGGGTCCCTAAATTAGTTTTGATGGAGGTCCGTTTTGAAAACTCAACATCCCGCCGCGGTCTGGCAAAACTTTAACAGTGACTCAAATTAAAGCCCTATAGG
>CABFVX010009931.1:1685-16223 GCA_902151425.1 Timema shepardi | reverse complement strand
GAAGCTTCTAGGGGCCTCTCGTAGCCAGTAGATTCTCGCTCGTAAACTCGGTGGAGTGTTACTTCTTTTCTTCTTATGGTCTTTGGGCAAGTAGAATTGGCGTGATGTTTTTCAGCGGACACGCCTCAGTATTCGAAGGGAGGTCGTGATGGTCGGATGTGTGATGATAAGTGGCTCGCAGTGTTTACATGAGAATGGCCGCGGACGTCTAGGTAGAATTGGGTCAGTTCCCAGTATATTGTAATATTAGCTAGCGGCTAATGTTACATGATGATATTCATCCTTTGGCCATTGTTCCGTTATTCCAAATAAGGCATACTTGGATTAACTGATTTAGCAGTATATTCCCGTAATTTTTCAAAATATTACAGTCTTGGACTTTTGGACAAGTCTTTACCACTGGCCTTGATACATATAATACAAATAATGATTGCTGTTGACGCAGGCGGGTTTCTATGGATAAAAGGACTCACACCTGAAACAAAATATAGGAATAATGATAGAAACATAAACCTCATAATGCATGCAATTAAAAGGTTATAAAGTGTTAAAAATAGGATAATATATACCTAGTTCATCTATTTTGAATCTAAATTTGTGTTTAGTGAACCAAAAACTTACAAATTCACACATTGGTCAATAATAGTGAGGGAAAATACAAGAAATCTTTTCGTGCCATTGACGTAATTTTTTTTAACTATGCATAAAATGCAATATTAAAAAATGGCACCTAATATTTTATGACTATACACACAATTCGTTCTTGAAAAAAACAAAACAATCAAACTTGGCGCGCCACGCAGGCTGGGTGTCATTTCACCCCCTCACTTTTTGTGTGGTTTACGTTTGGTCAGATAACCTATGTATTTAAAGATTTTGAAATGTAAAAAACATTTATTTTTGAATAAAAAAAGCCCATGTTCTAGTGTAAAATAAAATTAACTTTTGGAATTGATAAAATCAGATACATCAAGCAACTGATGTTCAAAAAATACTGTTTATTTTATAGGTTCTAAAATGAACTTTAAACTTTTATTAAACTACTCTTGAACTACCGTATTTTTTCATAAAACAGATAAAATTTACTTTAGTGTTTTTTACAGTAGCAAAAACCCTGCGAATATAAATGTGAATGTTAGCTTGAATGATTGTACTGTGACATGGCAGTGGTAGTGAGATAAACATCCCTCTCTCTCTCTCTCTCTCGCTCTCTCTCTCTCTCACTCTCTCTCTCTCGCTCTCACTCTCACTCTCTCACTCTCTCTCTCTCGCTCTCTCTCTCTCACTCTCTCGCTCTCTGCTTGCCTTGTTCATATTAAAGTAATAATGATGTTACACGTGTCTCTTTGTATCCAAACATGTTTGTGACTTTAAAATATTACCGAGAGAAAAACTGAAAATGATTTAGATTTGTAGCCTTTATTAGACTGAAGTGTGATGTTATAACTACTTCAAATATACATGATTCCATTCCATTCTATTCCATCCAAGGAAACATTGAGATGGCCGCGATAAATTGTTAAGCCAATGGAAAAGCTACTATATATTATACTTTCATGGCGTAGAGATCTACATTTTATAGTCCGCTTGAACTTGTGACTACTGTATAACTTTAGCCCATACAGATTTTTATGAGCTCCGCACCGTGATTGATTTCTGAGGCTGTTCGAAAGGTAGGGGCGGGTCCCGACCTCTCTCTCAACACATTCTAACCTGTCCCAGTCAGTGCGCTGAGGTCAGGGTTTCTGTGTGTGTCTATGCAGGACAATGCACGTCCCAGGTTCAATAGAACAGGATTGTGATCTGATTCCAGTTCGGACTACTCTTTTAAGTTGACATTTCCACCGCTGAAGTTTTGTTTTAAAAGCTTTCATATTATCATACGTTAATGTTATAAGCAGGGCCCACATTTTTACCACCTACAAATTATCCAAAAAATTACCTATTGAAAGATCTTAAAATTCTAAACAATTACTTCAAATTAAAAAACAACTTAAAAGCTAAAAATGATCAATGCAATCAAATTAACTGTTGCATTCCACTGAATATAGTACTGATTTACAAGTATCTGCTTCAGAAGAAATAGCTTTGCCGTCCAAATGCAACCCTCTCTAACTTAGTTGCAGTCTCCCTAAGAATGGGTATTTTACAACCAAATAAACCTCATTTCATACATTATTTTCTCATTCCTATAACTGGGCGTTGGAAACATTCATAAACTATCGATAGTATTAAAATATATTCTTATTCAACATGATAGTCTTAAAAAATACTCAAACATACCTAAAATTGATTTTAAAATGTCTATAAATGCTTTTAAATGAATCAAACCAATAAAATATTACCTTAAATGGCAAAATGACAAACAATTTAAAAAAAAACCATAAAATACAAATTTCTACAACAAGGGGGTCATGAATAGAGTGTTTGTACTTATGAGATTATTATGTGATGTAGCAATAACTAGATGACATATTATCAAAATTCAGGCTCCGTTTATAAGTTAATAATTTCCTAAGGATTTAAGTTTAATTAATTTAAATATTTCCGTTATATCGACTATAAATACCAGATATAAAGTCCCTTATGTATTTTTAATTTCGTAAACATCTTGTGCTTTCATTTCTAAGAACAAAATCATTTCCTTTCTCAAATCAAAGAAACTTGTCAACATCTTGTGACAAGATAGCCAACGAATGTCTGTGTAGTTAGGCAAATATTCACTATCATAGCCCAACCGGAAACCAGGGTTGCAAATTTTCGATGTTTCAAACGACGGTCTCGAATAAAATTGGTTATTCCTACAACTCGTTTTAAAACATAATTCATTTGTATAACTTTGCAACATAACACTTCCTGATGAATAACACATTGAAATTCAGGAATCGTACGATCAGTTGTTAAATTCAATTTTCCTACAACACTTTGACAACCTAACATTGCTGGTGCACCATTGGTCACTAAACTCTAAAGTTTATCCAGTAGCAGTTCATATTTTGGCAACTGTATTTATACTTCACAAAAAAAAAAAAAAAAATTTTTCACCATTAGTGTTTCCGAGCATGGAAACTAATTAAAAGGGTTTTTCAGCAATAACAAAATTTGAGTCACAAACTCAGATAAATATTTCAAGTTGCACACTGTTTTGGAATCTGTGCTTTTGTAACATTAGCGTGGACAGCTAATATGACAGTGTTACTACTCGCCCCTAAACAAGCTACTATTCATAGACATCCTGTAATATAAATACCAATAGGACCAGCCAGCCTTTTAAAATACTACCCCAAATAATCTCTTACTCATAGACATCCAGCAATATTAAACATCACGATCTTACTATATCAAATATAGGTCCCTACTCACGCGTATATCTGTCTGCAATGGAGCAACTTGCAAGTCCAGCCTGTTCACCACGAATGCTAGAATGGAGAGAAGTCCAAAACACGCTACAAATTGTGTAGCACCCTGATGTTCCATCGGAGAAAGCCAGCAATGCTCTGATTGGCCCGTGCTGTACTATTAGAAGACCACTCATATTCATGAACACCTTGATGGCGTACGTGATCAAACAAGCATTGCTCTACTTCTGCTCATCTATTGTCTTGGAGTTCGTGTTTTGGGAAGGAGTTGAATGCAGTGGCTGATGATCAAGACAACAAGAACCTGGCTACGTTACGAAAACAACGTAGCCTTCCAACCTGATGTTAGCGAGTGACGTAATAACAAAGGAAAATTCCCACCATCCCACCTTGCAACTAGACCTATATAACGAGGGACCACAAACAATATTGAGGACTATTACATTCGCCACTTCCACCAGAAGTCTTGTTCAGGACTAGGACATTATCTAGCCAGGATGGCTTATAATAATATCTTTGTTTGAAACCTATAAATTATATATTGCTGCGATGGGTTTAATTTTGTGAATACTTTGGTTTAGTCTGTTATGGAACTCTGCCAGTATAAGCATCGGAGGTGTTTTGCTGAAAATTTTATTTTTAAAACGTAAATTCTGTTATGGAGCACTTAATGTTTCCTGTTGCAGCTTGGGCGCTAGTATCTTTGTATTTTCTAGGTTTAAATAGATAGCCACATTATTTGGTTTTTTTTATCTCTTGCAATATTTAGGTTAAATATTAAATTTTTTCGTTTGTGGTTATCAGTAATTTATATTATTTAAATTGATAATGTTTCTTTTGTTGGTTAGTTTGTAGACTTCTTTTCTTTTAAGTAAATGTTAAAGTAACTTATTTTTGTTTATTAATATAGTTTTGACTTTAATATTCGCAGATTCATTTAGGAAAAATTACTAGTTTTTCAACGTAACTTTGTTTTTACATTTTTCTATTAAATATTTAAACGTGGGAATTTTGTTTAATTCTTTAAAAGTGGCCAGAGTAATGGTCTCACGAAGGTTTGAGTTTAGTCGGGAAGTCAAACCTTTGTGCTTTGAGTAAATATCTGGTGCGATATTTAAATTTAAATTTACTCCGTACATTTAAAACGGTTTAGTCTATATTCATTGGTGTAAATCTGAAGTGTTTTGAACCATTTAAAAGAAGCTCATTTAGCTCTTTGTGATGTACAATTTTTGGGAGTTAAAACTTTAAGTAAATATCTGATGCGATATATATATTTAAATGTATTCCCTAGATTTAAAATTGTTTAGTCTGTATTCACTGATTTGAATCTGATGCGTTATAAACTATTTAAAAGAGGCTCATTAAGCGTTTTGCAATTTTTGTAATATGTAGAATCCTAAATTCTGATCTTAACTTTCTTTGATCTTAGTTCACTGGAGTGAATTAGAAGCTTGTATATCATTTTAAAAAAGTTTCTTTTAATAATAGCAACTATTTTGTTAATTACATTGGTCTCTTCTAGACAAGTTTATTTTATATAATTATAAAAACTTTTGAAACGAACTGCGCGTGTAATCAATTGCTAAGATTTATTTGTTTTTCAACACACTTCAATAATAACTGTAAGACCATGCAACTTGTTATTTTAATACGGTTTGTTACTTTGAATAAATAATTCAAATATTTCCTTAACCTGCCAATATTTTACTTTTTCATATAATTATTTCCTTTGGATGTCATCCTCCTCTTTTTTAGTCTATTGCGGCCGTAACTAAATAGAGTGAGACTGGGGAGGTACATTACCATCCATAGCTATGGAGAAAGTTTCAAACGGTTTAGAAATGTAGTATAATTGACTTCTCAAATCATTTGCAATGTCAGTTCTGTGTTTATCCACTGTGTTTTGTGTGAGATTAATACTTTGAAAATCTTTTACCTTCTCAGGACACATAATTTTTGAAATTTCAATCAAGCCTTCTTCTATAAATTGCCCGTCTATAAAAGGTTTTAAATTTGATACAATCAAATGTGGTAAGGGTTGACTGGCTTCCAGTGTTGTCTCATTTACTTTACTAGCACATTGAAAATGTTTGGTTGTTTTTAAGTCATTATTTCAACTCGTGCAATTATATATCTTCTTTTATTTTTCCAACAAATAAATAACACTTTTCCTTGTGAGCACTATATTGACGATTAATATTGTCCTCTTTACAAACACTAATTGTTTACATACGAAACAAATGATGCTATTATTTGTTTGGTGAACAAACTTTATCAGCTACAATTTTTCCTGATGCACACGACCTTCCTTTTCTATTTTGCGTTTTAAAGGTTTTGGAAATTACATTTTGAGGGGCATACTATTCGAAGTTGCCCTTTCCAAAATCTATTCTTCCCTTATATATAATTTGATAAGCCCGTTTCCGGTAATAGAAATTATGAGGAAATGGCTGACCAGGTTTTGACAAACGACCACTCATTTTATTGGTTAGGAAGCCAGGATGTCGGAAAAAATAGTAGTTTTCCATGAAAACTCAATTTTCATAGATACTTTTCAGTATTTTGTTCTTTGTTTAATCACCATGGAAACCGTTATTTTCTGGATGACTGTAAATCTTTTAATAAAATATATCTGTTTGGTTAAACATAATAACAGCTTAATAATTCTCACTTGAGTGGTTTGGTGCAGCGAATAGATAGAGAGCTGGTGGGAGGTCGTTTTAGAGTTCTCATCGTGGGCGGAAGAGGGAAAATATAAGTGTTGATTCAAATTAAACGACGAAAGATAAATATCCATGTTATTTGAAAGCCTTTGACGAGTAAACTTTTAATGAGAAAGTCAAGTCACTACAAATATTTTTTCTCGATAAAAATATTAGAATAAATTTTAGTGAAATAATATGCAGGCATCGCTGCAACGATCTACTAGTAATATATATTTCAATGTGACACACTACATTTATGTTGTCACCTTTGACCAAACACAATTAGAAGAAATCTCACGACCAGACGCTGCGGCAGACAAAGGAGATTGATTTCGATATTTTTGTTTATCTCTAGCTCTGAAGTAGGAAACTGACAACGAAAACGAATGTTTTCCTTTTGTGTTTGTTCTCTTCATCGTGTTATTCTTTCTTTGGACACCCCTACCATCCAAATGCCCACTTTGAATGTTATTATAGTGTGGTCCTATTGTGTGTTCGTCTATCTTTGGACATCCCTGCCATCCGAATGCCCACTTTGAATGTTCTTATAGTTTGTTCATCTACCTTTGACATCCCTGCCATCCGAATGCCCACTTTGAATGTTATTATAGTGTGTTCGTCTATTTTTGGACACCCCTGCCATCCGAATGCCCACTTTGAATGTTATTATAGTGTGTTCGTCTATTTTTGGACACCCCTGCCATCCGAATGCCCACTTTGAATGTTATTATAGTGTGTTCGTCTATTTTTGGCCCCCCCTGCCATCCGAATGCCCACTTTGAATGTTATTATAGTGTGTTCGTCTATCTTTGGACATCCCTATCATCCGAATGCCCACTTTGAATGTTCTTATAGTGCGTTCGTCTATCTTTGGACCCCCCTGCCATCCGAATGCCCACTTTGAATGTTATTATAGTATGTTCGTCTATTTTTGGACCCCCCTGCCATCCGAATGCCCACTTTGAATGTTATTATAGTGTGTTCGTCTACCTTTGACATCCCTGCTATCCGAATGCCCACTTTGAATGTTCTTATAATGTGTTAGTCTATCTTTGGACCCCCCTGCCATCCGAATGCCCATTTTGAATGGTCCTATTGTGTGTTCGTCTATCTTTGGACATCCCTGCCATCCGAATGCCCACTTTGAATGTTATTATAGTGTGTTCGTCTATTTTTGGACACCCCTGCCATCCGAATGCCCACTTTGAATGTTATTATAGTGTGTTCGTCTATTTTTGGACACCCCTGCCATCCGAATGCCCACTTTGAATGTCATTATAGTGTGTTCGTCTATTTTTGGACCCCCCCCCCTGCCATCCGAATGCCCACTTTGAATGTTATTATAGTGTGTTCATCTATCTTTGGACATCCCTATCATCCGAATGCCCACTTTGAATGTTCTTATAGTGTGTTCGTCTACCTTTGGACATCCCTGCTATCCGAATGCCCACTTTGAATGTTCTTATAATGTGTTCGTCTATCTTTGGACACCCCTGCCATCAGAATGCCCACTTTGAATGGTCCTATTGTGTGTTCGTCTACCTTTGGACATCCCTGCTATCCGAATGCCCACTTTGAATGTTCTTATAGTGTGTTAGTCTATCTTTGGACACCCCTGCCATCCGAATGCCCACTTTGAATGTTCTTATAGTGTGTTAGTCTATCTTTGGACACCCCTGCCTTCCGAATGCCCACTTTGAATGCTATTATAGTGTGTTAGTCTATCTTTGGACATCCCTGCTATCCGAATGCCCACTTTGAATGTTATTATAGTGTGTTAGTCTATCTTTGGACACCCCTGCCATCCGAATGCCCACTTTGAATGCTATTATAGTGTGTTAGTCTATCTTTGGACATCCCTGCTATCCGAATTCCCACTTTGAATGCTATTATAGTGATTTCGTCTATCTTTGGACACCCCTGCCATCCGAATGCCCACTTTGAATGGCCCTATTGTGTGTTCGTCTATCTTTGGACATCCCTGCCATCCGAATGCCCACTTTGAATGGTCCTATTGTGTGTTCGTCTATATTTGGACACCCCTGCCATCCGAATGCCCATTTTGAATGGCCCTATTGTGTGTTCGTCTATCTTTGGACATCCCTGCCATCCCAATGCCCACTTTGAATGGTCCTATTGTGTGTTCGTCTATATTTCTTTGACTGCTGGTCCACGCCCCACTTCCAATCATCTAAAGTGCACTTACGTGGTTGTTATTGGAGGATATTGAAGAGTAAATGGAGGCAATCGTTCGAGTCTTCCATCACGGGAAATGTGTGTACACTAGTTTATAATCAAAATAAGAGACGGACAAAATGATCGTTACAAAATGTATGTGGGCTACCTTCGTGTTGTATAAGCTGTGGATTAATAAGATGCTATACTGAGTTCTTACAACATTTTAAACCATTTATTAAACTTGAATTATTCAGAAGAAATAAACACATTGGAAACTAAATCAATCTGAAAATCTGAATTATGAAAAACTTTATCATGACATTATTTTATGAAACCATCATTATTGTAAAAAACAAACATTAAAAGACAATAATAATAATGTATCTAATGAATATATCGTTCAAATCACCAAGCCACTTGAAGTTACATCCAATCAGAATTATTTCCAACTCAACAATTAATGTGTTGCTAACATAATAATAATAAAGAAAAAATAGCATCAGCAACAGTTAAATGTAAAGAGTAATTTAATTCATTCGAATATAACAGACAGTAATTTAAGTTGCCTTAATTTAATTAGTAGAACGAAGAAAAACATAGTTGATTACATTATCGCCCAAAAAAGATTAATTAAATTAGACCAGGTTAGCAATATATCAATAAAGCTATTAAAAACATTAAATAACCAAATCTATTCAAGAAATATATAAAATGCTAGAAGAGCCTTTCTAAACTGTTACAAAAGCGTCTGAACATCTACAGACATTATGAAAACTTATACTCTTCGAATGTAAAGTTATATTTTTAAATTCCATACTTTTACTTTAAATATCCGAGAGTATTCAAACTTCACACAAAACGAAAGTACCTTCAAGTACTACAATATACATTTATACTACAAACATTACGTTAACTAACACGGAAGTTTCACACCTCAAACCTAATGTAAACTCATGCGGGACTACTTGAATCGACATCGTTCAAATACTGAACAAAGTCTAACAACTGATACTAAGTTAAAGAACGTTTGGAAGTTTTCTACATTTCAAATATAAATATATGCGAAGAATAGCCAAATTTACGGTACACAAAATATTGGAATGAATATATATGATTTTAAATATACAACAACAAACTCTAAGATGATACGGATAGTCAATATATCCAGATCATTAATATATTTCAATTAACATTTCGTTAAGTTAGAACAGCAAACATTGAGAATTTACAAACATCTTTAAGAAACAATCCCTTAAGTGGCGACACGAAACTGAAGTTACTTTTATTTTGAAAATAGTAACAAATAAACCCCATACTTAATAAACAAATATCAGCCTATCTCGACTATAACAAAATTAAATTAAATAGTTAAAGTTCCATAGTTCAAACTTTTAAGAAGAACTAAAAATATTTACAGAATATTATAACTTTCCTTCACAGAGTCCAGATTATTGGAAGTCGTCTCCTGACGATATAAAATAATAACCACAGTCTATCCATCATGGCGTCGATTTCAAAAGTACATTATAAATAAATATTTCAGAGGTCCATCCTCGATGGTGCCGAATTCAATAGTCAGCTTACATCTTCCACACTTTCATAATATATAGTGGTCTTACTGCGTAGATATGATAGGGGGGAATAGTTCAAACTAAGTCGGTGACGTAACATTTTGTGAGGATCACGCTGTTCTTCTCACGTAGGCCATAGTGCTTGTTGGTCGCTGATTGGTCATCCCGCTCCGTATAGACGATACTCGGGTTTGTTGCCAAAAATCTTTTTAACTGCTTGGTTGCTGACGTCGGAGATCAGGTGATGGTTGCACAAACCATCCGAAAGAGGGCATCCATGTCCGCGTGCACTTTTCGCCAGGTGTGCAGAAAATCGCCCATCAGATATGTCTAAGCCGGGCTGGTCGGAACATTAAGTGCTGATACATAAAGGCAAGGTTGCCCCACTCCTCGATTTAGGACGTTTTGAAGTCAGCCAGGTTACTAGGCTGTGCAAGCCAGTTTATCCAGAGGCTACGTATATGAACAGTTTACATTGTAGAGAGTTGATAGTGAATTATATTGAAAGATAGTGTTTGTATATTGCTTGAAGTGACATGAAACTACAATAGTGAAGTGGTAGACTCGCCTCGGTGGCCGCGTGGGCTAAGGCGCTCCTTTGGAGGTAGATTAGACAGCCGATCACGGGGGTGAGGTCTTTCAAGTGTGATAATGGCAGACAAATATTTTCACGGCGGGATAGTCTATTACGACACAAGCTAAAGAACTGTACTGCAACAGGAGGGGGAACTGAATTGTATCCACTCGGAATGGTATCAATTCAGACAGTTTTGAAATACACACCTTTAAGAAAAAACCTGAATCATATCAACAAATGGCCAACTTGAGGTTTAACAGAAGGAACGTTTAACGTAAAAGCTTCGTCACACTTCTGGTAGAGGGCAGCAGGATGGAATATTCTTAACTTACTACTTGTATACTAGAGTGCAGCCAAATCCAATCAAATTATTTAAATAAGTTTATGTAATTATTAGAAATTCGTAGACTCATATAAATCTGCAACATTACATAGGATATTAAAAAGTATAGCGTTATAAATTATTTTAGAAAATACAAATTGTTTGCAGTCAACATTGATAACATTTTACACTATTTTACTATTATTTATAGATATTGACTATCTTTTAATTAATATTATCACTGTTCACCATAGTTTTTCTACGTTTCTACGTTAAACGTTCCTTTTGTTAAACCTCAAGTCGGCCATTTGTGGGTATGATTATGGTTTTTTCTTAAAGGTGTATATTTCAAAACTGTCTGAATGGATACCATTCCGAGTAGATACAATTCCAGTTTTTGTGGATATAATTCCAGTGTATACAATTCCGGATTTTCATAAAAGCTGTTTATTACAAAACTATCGGAATGGATACCATTCCGAGTGGATACAATTCAGTCCCCTCCAACAGGAGCAACTTCACTGAGGATTGTTGCCGATGTTTCAATGTCAAGAGAGAAGGAATCTATTGAGAATCTCGATGTCGATGAAGATTATGATCCCTGTAATTTTTCAGAAGATTTGAATGGCACAGTCAAAATCACCAATCTCTATCCCTCGAAAGACTCTTTATTTTTAATCTTTATTAACGAAATTAAAAGGAAGTTGAAAGCAACTCTTACCCAACAATTTAGTGTAATGGGTAATCTAAAATGGTATACATATGCCTGTGTAAAGTACTCTCGTGTTGGTGAGGAGGGGGCTGAAACAATCATCCCTTACTTTCCCAGTAAGTGTATAGTCACTCTAAGTCCTTACGAACTAAAATCGCAGATTAAGGATGCATGTACTTTCATGATTGAAGCAGCTTCTTCTTTCCGCCACAAGGGAAGTGTTTGGTCTGAGAACCGTGTGAAATATTTAAAACATAAACAAGCTAAATATATTCCTTTAACTCCTTCCAGCTATATTCCATTACCAGAAGAGCTGTGAAATAAACTTGCCCTAATTAATATATTAAATGCTGACAGTAAATGGTTTTTTTGTATGTGTTATCATTTCTATACCCAGCTGACGAGAACGCTAATCGAGTGAGTAAGCATATATAACTGAAAGGTAGACTAAATATGGATGGTATTGAATATACTGTGCAAATACCACAAATATCTAAGTTTGAAAAACAAAATATTGTATATATTAATGTGTATGGCTACCAAGGGGAAATATTCCCTTCAAGGATAACTAAGGTCAGTCATGAAAATCACGTGGATTTGTTGTTTCTTCCAAATGTAGATGGGGGCCATTATTGTCACATTAAGAACTTCAGCACTTCAGCAGATTTCTAAGCTCAGTGACCAGAAACATTCATGATGAACTATACTATTGCGAATATTGTTTGCATAGATTTTCTCAGGAAAATCTCAAGGATGAGCATAATGAGCAGAGTTCTGATTATGATGTTCAGAAGATACAGATACCCGAGGAAGAGGATAAAATATAGAAATTTTTGACACATATGCTATAAGCTATAAAAAATACCTTATGCTATCTATGCAAATTGTGAGTGTTTTAATATTAAAATATCAGGGTGTGCACCTAACCCCAATCACTCATCAACTACAAAAATGGCGAAGCATATGCCATCATGATTTGCATATGTAATGGTCGATTCAAAAGGTAAATGTGTGAAACCCCCTGTTGTCTATAGTGGTGAAAATTGTGTGTATACCTTTATTCATAAACTTGTTGAAGAAGAAACCATGATCATCGAGATGAAGAAAAATGTTGTCCCTATTCGCATCACCCCTGAACAAGAAAATGAATTTATTTCGTCTAGCGTAGTATCTGCGAGGAGTTGGATCAAGATCACGTCAGTAGTCTCGTACGACCACCTGTCGAACCCCCTAGTCTATCAATTAAACCTTCTTTCCACATCTGGTTGATTTACCGCTATTCCCCCACCCAAATCCCCCGGAGCCCTGGTGGGGGTGGAGGGCCACCCCAGTATCCTAAGGCTGATGGGTTTATCTCATTTAATTTTAATGTGTTCTCCAGACCCATTAGATTTTAGTGTGTACCCATTAATGTGTGCCCCATAGATTTTGGGTAGGTGAAGGTGCAGTATTGGGCACTCTTCCGGCGACGTGTCGAGAAGCATCCTCTCTCAAGGATAGTCAAACATAAAGTGATGTCTCTCCACATCCTAGGCCCCATTCTGGATGGCACTGGTTCACTACGAATCTGTGAGTTATTCCCCGGGGAGCCCTTGTCATTACTCAGCCTGGGTGGTAAGGCTAATTTATTCCCCGTACCCTTGTTCCTGATTTTAATGTGTGCCCGTTGGCGCAGTGTGTAATGTTGTCATTTTGAAGCCTGATTACTAATGAGTGAAGAAACTATCGGTAGTTGGTAGGACCCACCACCCCACTGCGCTTATTATTTGAATTTGGTCACGTAACCACGCTCCTTGCTCTTTGATTGGCTGTTGGTTTTACCCTCCCCTCCCCTTCTCCTGACCACCCTTCTGTCCTCCTGACCCCTTTCCAATGTTCCAGACAGTGTTCCAGACATGTTCGTTCTTGTTCCAAACATGTTGGTACTTGTTTTATTTGTTTTTATGTAAGCTCATTGCTTTTTTGGTGTGCTCAATGTTTATTTATGTAATATCATTGCTTTTTTGGTGTGCTCGATGTTTATTTATTTATGCTCACTGCTTTTTTTTATTTGTACCTATTGGTTATTAAAGTCTGGGTAGGACTGGCATGGGACGTTGGAGTTTTTTATTTATTTATTGGCGTGCAGTCCACGGCACCGGGTGCTCCTCCTTCGGCATCGTTAGTGAACGCTGGGACCATCTTCTCTGGCCGGCCGCTTAGCAAAGAGTGTGAACACCGAGCATCTAACAGTGTATCACGGCCGTAAGGCCCCTTTAACTTTTCATTCACTCCTAACCCTCCTTACATCGCCTCAGCACAGAACGAACTAAGTTACAGTGACTGCTCCCTCACTCTGTTTGACTGCCTTTCACTTCCCGGAACATATCACGAACCTATCCTGACGACTGTTTGGTTTAGAGTGTGATAAATGGTTCCCTTGTCTTGAGACCCTTTTCACTTTCCCTCACACACCCCTAATTCAAGGCATGTCACAACCCCTTATGTGGTAATGGGGTTTCCCGGTATCTTCATCACAATGTCGCAACCCCCTATGTGGTAATTGGCTTTCCCTGATGACAGGTGCCAGTTTGGCGGGTCGAAAAGACAAGTCGGGACAAGAATAGATCATGAGCTTGAATGAGATCAATATGTGTTTTGGGGTTGCTGATGTCGCAACTAGAGCGCATCGACACAGATCTAATTATGCACACTCAAGGGCCTCGGAATCCTCAGTTAGGGGCCGCTACCCCCCACCCCAAAATCCTACTAAAATTGTTTGTTTGGCATTGTCCGTCGACATGAGTGGATGTAGGTATCCATCATGGATCGGAGGAGTAAGGTATTAATATTCCAGAGCTTAGGTGGAATGAAGGAGAGTAGAAAATCACCCCAGTTCACCCGAGAAAGATTCGAACCCACGAGAGATCAAATATGGTCGGATGAATTGATGGTGTCATTATCTACCATCACGCAAATGAGGGCACACTTACCTTTTAAATTATTCATAACTAGTAATCCCACACGGTTTTTCCCGTAACCCACTGTGGTATTGTGTTAAAAAAATAGCCTAAATAAAATCTAATTAAAAATCCGGCTTTCTGGTGCTTTCGAACTCCCCCCCCCCCCTAA
>CABFVX010009930.1:0-16225 GCA_902151425.1 Timema shepardi | reverse complement strand
TCCTCACGTTCACTTCCGACGCAGTTCATTTATTTCACGGGGAACTTCCTTTTACTTAGATTCTCTCTTTTGTATTTAAGCGCGTACACCACACCACATCTGTGATACAGTCGGCCATAAATAGTAAATTTACACCAACACTATTGCTCGTGGATCATTTCTGATTAAATATTAATGAAGATAAAGAGTTAATAGAGGCTGCTAATAGTGAACATTGTAGAAATATTAAATGATATTTGGATAAAAATTGCATGGAAAAGGCTTTTTTGACCATTTTAGAATGGCTTCACAGAAAAATATTTTGCACAAATCTTAATTCTGTCATAATAGAGACATACTTTAGTTATTAACAAGAAACTCTGTCGCTTTGTCCCCCATCTTCACCGCGGAGAATGTCGAGTAATCATTCAAATACGAATGCTGCACACATTTCTGACATATCGTAGGTGTTTTCTTTTCCCTTTTACTTCTATACCTCGCGCGAGCCGGGAGCTGAGTTGGGTCTGCTATAATGAACGCTCTTTGGGAGATAAATCATCGGTATTGAAACTACAGGTTAATCTGAAGGAAAAAATATTTCAAAAACTATAATTCCAATTCAATTTTTTTATTTTTCTTATTCTATATTTATAGAAATTAACAATATTGAGGAAAAAATAAAAATATGTATTGCTAGCCATCAATAAAAATAAAAATAAGTTTTACGCTATATGTTGAAATAAATAAAAAAATCTTAACAATTGATATTTAAACAATGTTTTTTAATTAATGAGATTTTAAAAATTAAATATTTTTTTTGTCTTTTCAACAAAAAAAACTACTTTCCAGGCCCAACATAAAAAATGGCTAGCCGGCTATTTGGTTACACGCAGTTCAACAGTTTTCTCCCAGGGCAACACTAACGTAAGTTTCCCCCACCACATAATAATTATCTCTGTCTCTCTTTGAGCTTTACGATGATACACTTACTTACAACTCTTAGAATATAAACACCCACCTTGGTAGCCGCAAGGTCTAATGTGCTAGTCTCGTGTAAAGCTAGAATGCCGAGGACGGGGAGATCGGGGTACGATCCCGGTCGGGTGCACTGTGGTGGTTTTTTCTTAATAATAAGAGATTACTTTTATTTATTGGAAAATGCTCTTCTTGTTGAAAGAAAGTAAATCATTATTTTAATCCTGTTATAAATACAGTCAACTCTCGATATCTCGCACTTAAGATTATTTGGAAAAAATAGAAGAAGTTATTGTTTGTTTGGTTTATGGACATCAATCTCCATTAGGAATAAGAGTAAAGAGAATTGGTAGGAATGACAAGTTCTGGAATAAAGAAATGTTTTCAAAATAACAAAGAATCTACAAACATTGCCTACTACCGAAACTGGTCGATCCAAGATTTCCAATTTTCATGCCAATCGGGAACAGGGATTATATTGTGGAAGCGCGGAAGAAAAGATAAGAAACCAAGATTTTGTCCGCACCATCCAAGAACATTTAGATATATATTTTATCATTGATAATTATCCACAACTATTATAGTTTTAGAGAGGTGAGTGTTTGTGTTCCGTCGATCATTTTGGGCTGCTTTCGCCTCAGGACCCGCGCTTGCTGACGAGCAGTTCCGTGTTATTAGAAGTTGATTAAAAAGAAACCTTAAGTTCGGCAATGTACTATTTTATATATCTATGTATAATAATTTTATTTAGAGGAGTGTTAGTTTATCAGTTAATAAGTCACTCAATATGTCTGCAACTGTGCTTAAATTTATGAAACCTTTTAAAAAATACCACTTTTTATTGATATGTCCCTCTTGTTTCTGACAAGTAGATAATTATTTTAATCCTTTTTTTTAAATGTAAATATTAATTTAGGTATGATTTTTTCATAAAATTACTGGAGGTATTATAATAAGACTTGATTGGATATTCATATCAGTTTTATAATATAATGTATTATGTGACAATACTTGGATTTTAGGACACACAATCATGTTAGGCCTTCTCTCTTTTTTAACTCAAAAAGGAACGGGTCTTTCTCTCACTATTATATTTTAATTTTTTAAAATAATGATAGAGATATTTTGATTTACACTATCTAGAAGAAATGAGAGAAACTTGGAGAAAGAGTAGATTTTGGTTCTGATACCACACATCTCAAAATTTACTAATCGCGCTTATCAGGATAAACTGGATCGTCTTGACCAAAACTATATTGAAGTTCCTTTAATAAATTGTAATGAAGGATTTTAAAAAAAATTAAGACTTATGGACACCATGATTAAAGTTAGTTTAACTAATGTTTATTTTTTAATTTATTTTTATTGATTTGTTTTAATTATGTTTTATTTTTGTTGTACCTCTGAGTGTAAAAAGGTTAAGAATATAAATAAGTGTATTGTCATATGATATCAATGTTGGTGACTTCCTAGTTACTTTGATTCACCTGTTCGGGTTGTACTCATAATATGTCATAATTACACTGATGTGCTAAAGATGAGGTAGGTTGTAATTCATAAAAATTGTACATACCTTTGTGTGGAAGTTGAGTGGAAAACAATTTAGGATAAACCGTCATCAGTACACTCAAATGAGATTCAAACCCCAATCTTGCCCTCATCGGCCGGCCAATTTATTGAGAAAGGGATGCCAAAGGCTTTAGAGCATTTGACTACCGATTATGTGGATTTTTTAGCACCACGTCATACTTACTACCTATTCATGTTATATGCCTATGTACTAATTACGCTAATGAATTAAGGACGAGGCAAGTGTAATTTATAGGAAGTGCACCCGCATTTGCGTAGAGAGAGTGGGGAAACCCGTTAGTAAAACCTCCTTCAGTGCAGCCGAGCGAGATTGAACTCCGAACTTTAGTCCTCGGCATTATAGCCTAACACAAGACAGCACGTTAGACCGTGGGACACCGAGGCTGGTATGTGGATTCTTCAAGGTTGGAATGGTTGTTTTACAATATTGGGGTTTTGACTATACACTTAACTGCTTCAGATCATCTAGCTCTTTGTTCTCTGGTCTCACTAGGTTTCTGGTTTCACTAGGTATCTGATCACATTAGGTCTCTGGTCTCATTAGGTCTCTGGTCTCACTAGGTATTTGATCTCTGGTCTCACTAGGTCTCTGATCTCTGGTCTCACTTGGTCTCTGCTCTCTGGTCTCACTAGGTATCTGGTCTCTGGTCTCAATAGCTCTCTGGTCTCTGGTCCCACTAAATCTCTGATTTCACTAGTTCTCTGGTCTCACTAGGCCTCTGGTCTCACTAGGTACCTGGTCTCTGGTCTCACTAGCTATCTGGTCTCTGGTCTCTGGTCTCACGTCTCACTGGGTGTCTGGTCTCACTGGGTGTCTGGTCTCTAGTCTCACTAGGTCTCTGGTGGGATGCAGAGAACGCAAGAAAAGGCCAGTGTCTTTGCAGTTTTTATATCAACATTTTTTTTTTGCCAAAATAAATAAAATATTGCTTTAGTTTCAAGCATAAAGTTTAATTTTCTTCACGTGTTGGTATAACAGTTGTTGAATATTTGTCATGAGCGTAGCGGCATTAGATGAGAAACTTTTAAATGAAGAGAAAAAATTGTCATTAAATTCCAGGACACCCTTGACAGATATTCAACAACTGTTGATATCACTATGGGAAGAAAATTAAATTTTATGTTTCTACTGGAGAATTATATGATTTATTTGGACCAAAAGAGCTTTGATATAAAAACTCTAAAAACACTTACCTTTTCTCGCGTTCCCAGAAGCTCCTCTGTTAACCCTACGCTGAGACACTTCCATCTAATCCCTAACCTGACTCCCAAACTCCATCAACTCCATTTTCCCATCATCCTTCCATCGACTTCTTGTTCTATCAAGGGTTCTTGTATCTTCAGATTTCTCAACTAATGTTGTGTATACATACGCCTATCCCACGCGGCCACCTCACCTCACGCCTTGATTACACTTAATATGTTCCGGGATGCATACACACCATTATGTAACGTCTCAATTTTCCTGATCATTCTTTTCGGTCCACCTTAATTTAAATGGCACCTTAAATGATAACAAAACTGGGCCAATGGACACGTAGACTAGGGGGTAAGTGTTGTCTCGTCTTGTATTCCAGTGACGGCGAGGTCTAGGCTGGAATATCGGCTGAATGTACCGAGGCTGTTTTACAATAAGTAGTTTACCACTTACCCCTCACGTAAATGTCGGTGTATAAGCTATAAAACTCTATCTTTATCATTATTACCCCTTCAGTGTAGATATAAGGATGTTTCGGACAGTTAGTAAGACGTGGAGTAGGAATGAGAAAATACATACAGGGTGTTCACAACCCAAATTGTTCATATAGCTTATTTGAACCAAAATTAATACAAAATCCCTATATACTTACATCCGGAAAGCTGTTCTTATACCAATAAATTGGGTTTAAGGTCTCGGCGTACAGCACTGGGATAGTAAAGCTGTTCAAACATGCGTGTACAACAGGTTGCATAGGAGTTAGGCACGCGGCACTACACCTCGACATTTTGGAGCATGGCAGCAGAACATACAACAATTAATATTAAACAACACACTAGTCCATCTAGAAATGCGAGTAAGTACTTAGGGTCATCAGTAACGGTCCTGCATCACAGAAAGTGCTTGCCAGTATTACTCCTATGCAACCTGTTGTACACGCATGCTTGTGCAGCTTTACTCTCCCGGCGCTGTACACGAAAACTTTGAACACAATTTAATGGTATTAGTATAGTTTTCCGGATGTAAATATACAGGTATTTTGTATTAATTTTGGTTCAAGCAAGCTATATGTACAGTTTGGACCATGAGTTTCTCAACACCCTATATATATAAACAAAAAGATGTTTAACAAAATATTTTGAGTCCGTGATGGAAGATAAGAATAACTAACCAACCGGTCGGATTAATAATAATAATAAAAAAATAAAGTGAACCGGTTTCCTCCTTATCCGCGGAAGAACAGTTTGTGTGTATAGGAGTTAATTGATGTTAATTTCCCCTTCTTTTTCTACCCAACATAATATGTATGAGACGTGTGTGTGTGTGTGTGTGTTTGGATGAGAGCATATGTGCTCGGGAAATTTAATCTACACAACAATGATGTCTGGTTTGGAAAATAATGCCCTGAATATGTTTATTTTATGGAATACAAAGGAAACAAAGAGTATTAATTTAGTTTAACTTCGTTATTATTATTATTATTATTATTATTATTATTATTATTATTATTAATGATCAAGTTTAGTGAGAAACTGTTTTAACTTAAGCATTTGGCATTTCGTCTCAGTGTCTGTCTAAACATGGACCAATTTTAACGAAATTTGGTAGAGGAATTGTTTGAGCCTCGTTTGGATAACGTATATACACTCATTTGCCTTGAAATGTAGTAATCTTACTTTAATGGATTGCACTATGGGCTTATCTTATAAGCCACAACATAGTGAAATAATGAGAGGTAAGGGTGCTACTTTTCAGGGTAAACGAAGGATACAGTTTTACAATCTAGTTATATGTTTCAACATGGCGACCTCTCAAAATGTTTTTTGTTTAGTAGCGCCTCTAAAGTGATTTGCATTTTTGTCTAAAATCTCTTGACCAACGGTTATTTTTATTAACATAATGCATTATTGAATGCAGTCTTAAATTGTTTTATGTTAGACTGGTTCCCCAAGAAAAAATATCAACTTCAAATCCAAGGAGAAATTATGGGAGGTATTTCAACTTAAAATCTAAATATTAAAGCTGTAGTAAGGATATGAACATGGAGGGAGTGAGGTCTACTGTTCACACAACTACTAGTAAGACTGTAGTAACGATAGGAACATGGATGGGAGCGAGGTCTACTGTTCACACAACTACTAGTAAGACTGCAGTAACGATAGGAACATGGAGGGAGCGAGGTCTACTGTTCACACGACTACTAGTAAGACTGTAGTAACGATAGGAACATGGAGGGAGCGAGGTCTACTGTTCACACAACTACTAGTAAGACTGTAGTAACGATAGGAACATGGAGGGAGCGAGGTCTACTGTTCACATAACTACTAGTAAGACTGTAGTAACGATAATAACATGGAGGGAGGCTGTTCACAGAACTACTAGTAAGATTGTAGTTGTTACACCCTCTCTGAATCCTTTTATTTACGACCAAGAATAATATAAAAGGGAGTGGGAGTAATCTATGGAACAAGTTAAAAGGGAAATTATTAGTAATATTTAAAAGCAACAATTTGAGCGGTTCATTCAAAACGATAACAATAGAGCAGAAAACTTTACATGGTCTCATTATATCAAAATGAGTTATGTTGAAAATCAAACAAATAGATAATAACTTTATATCTTCAAATTGCTCAAATAATTTAAAAGAAAGTTATAAGCTTGTAATATACCCAATATTCAAATGTATCAGTCTTTAAGAGACAGAACAACATTACGGGTTGAATTTAATACAATAAATCAATACTAATAATATCCATCAGGATGAAACACAACTACTATATAAGGGCCTAATTGGCACCTTAAAACGGTTACAAAAGTGTATTTTTATACAAAGAATAAATACTTCAAATTACGTTAACTTTACCAGTTAATTTCCTATAATAGAATTTGCATAACGCGAGAGTTTGGCTAACAGACATAAGTCAAACTCCCCCGGGACTATCCGATCCTGACTCTGTATTAGAAAATAAAACTCTAACTCTAATAATAAATAATAATGTAAATATCATATATAGAACAAACTTTAGAAAAAGATGATTAAATATACAAAAGTTAACTGAATTCATAAACAATCAAAAATAGTAAGAAAGTTACTTTACTTTACTGTATTTCAATATAAGAATAAGAAATGTTACCATGATGTTTACAAAAAAACAAATACTATTATCCACAATTCCAAACACTTTACTTTTAACTCGTTCAATTTCAAAACAATAATGGTGGCTATCTAAATGATTAAATACTCCAAAAAATTCTAGCGCACAAGTGGCGACACACAAAATATAGAGTCTCATTTTATATTGAACGATCAGGTAAAGAAATAGTTAGATATAGAAAATAGAATATATATAACACATAAAATGGCTGAGGCTAAGAGTTGAATATAAATCCGAGTCCAATAAATAAATCACCATAGTTACGATTCCGATGAAGATATACAATACAAATGTTTTATCCTGCAATTGTCCAGGTCCAGGACAATGTTCTTTCGTCGATCGTTGTTATCAAAATAGTCATTTTGGCATACAAGCACAGCCTATTATATAGTGGGGTTTCGTCGCAATAGAATGTAGGTAGAAGAACTAAACACGCGCTAGGTGACGTCAATGGTGGCTTCCAAAAGTCACGTAGACATCTTGTTGATACTGCTCCATCAGATTTTCAGACCACCTCTTCAATCACCTGATGTTATGAAATTAGTTCATCTTTCTACCATCAGAGGGCCGGTGAATAGTTATTCTCTAGTCGTCTCCAAAGTTGGACGGCCCATTACACTTTAGTAGAACAGGACTGTGGGGACTACATCTTGTAGGAACATCGTAGTTCGTCCAGCCCACTCGTCAATTTAGGATGCTAGGTGTAGGCCAGTCTTGGTGGTTTCTAGTGTTGGAAGATTCAATTGGTAAGTACATGAACAGCTTCATTATATTGAATTGGATTATGTAGTGAAAATATATTGTTCGGTGCATTGTTTTATTATGTCGTACAAACCTACGTGAACTACAATAGAGAAGATTACCATAGTAGGGGTACTATTAGTGTCGGTATTATTGGAGCAGGTAGTATTATTTACAGAGAGTTAAGCGTTAATGTCATGGGATGGGTCATATTGTAACATAATGTAATGTAATGTTACATAGTAATGATAATAACATGGAGAGAGTGAGATCTACTGTTCACAGAACTATTAGTAAGACTGTAGTAACGATAATAACATGGAGGGAGTGAGGTCTACTGTTCACATAACTACTAGTAAGACTGTAGTAACGATATGAACATGGAGGGAGCGAGGTCTACTGTTCACATAACTACTAGTAAGACTGTAGTGAGAATAATAACATGGAGGGAGCGAGGTCTACTGTTCACAGAATTACTAGTTTTATATGTGTTGATATTATCCATCAACTGCAGATCACAGGAAATTCAAACGTAATTTTGTATATGAACACCTGATTAATCTGTGTTAAGATGTGGTCTTAGGGGTTTTTTGGGACAAATTAACGCATTTTTTCACAATAGCTCTTAAATACATTTTTTTAAGTTCACCAACCAATTTCTGAAACAAATTTATTGAAACAGAATCAAATTAGTCTCCACTTTTTCGTTGAATTAAAATTAGAACCCAATCGATTGGCCTAATGGCTTAAGGCATCACTCTTTTGATGATGGGGAGCTTGAGGTTTGAATTCTAGTGGGGTCTACCCAGGCTGGTTTTTCCTAAATTGTTTCCTACTGCAAGTGCGGGTGGATTGTCTTTAAAATGCTTCCTTCCTCATCTCTAACCTATTAGATTAACTATATATGCGCTTGACCTGAACAGGTATTAAGACGTGATGATAAACAAATAAAAAAATATATTTCAGCCGACGCAATTGGCTTCATTCCTGCGCAAGAGTGTAACAAGTCATGACCACATCGGTCACGACAAAAAAACTTACTTATTCAAGACACGGACAGGTCCGTTTCGCTGCGACGGCCGCACGACCAATTTTAGGCCCTTTCAGTTCTCGACGTAAACAAGTGAAGTAATTGCGACATTTGACACAATTTATTTGCTTTTGTGTCATGATATATCTCCCCCCCCNCGTAAACAAGTGAAGTAATTGCGACATTTGACACAATTTATTTGCTTTTGTGTCATGATATATCTCCCCCCCCCCAAATCCCCGCTCACCCGTCCCCCCTGCGCTTCTCGTGAACTGTAGCATTATATAGTACAGTTTTCATAAGAAGGAGCCTTTTAGAAAATACTAACATATATAATATATTTGTAGCCAAAGTTGAATAAATTTTATTATTTTACTGACAGAGCGGAACGAAATCCTATTTTAACTCGAACATTCGGAATTTCGTATGTCAGTTTGTTCTGTGATTTATATCAAATGCGTGGCCATTCTTTGAACCTAGTCCGAACTCTCCACCTCCCCCCCACCCCCTTCCCCCGGCCCATGATTTAGTGATGTGGCTATGCGTTTTAATTTGGCAGTCAATAAAAAGAGGTTTTGGGTTTAAAACCTCATTCCGAGCAATTTGAATTTAATATTTTAAACAATTCATCGAGGAACTCTTTGACGTACTTAAAAAAAACACCTCTCTTGTGAGACTGACGTCTGGATCTAGTTGAACATTGGCTGTTATCTAGGAAATATATTGTCCATATATGTCAAATAAAACTAACACTAATCTAATTGTTATCTTTTATTGACTGCAAAAAAAGTTTATATTTTCTAAAAAGTCCTTTTCTATGAAAATTAAACTATAGTCCACGTGTCCATTCTAAGTCTGAGGAGCACAGTGTCTTGATTGTTCTCCATCATGGCCGAGGTCACTCACACATTCGCCTCACTCGGGAGTATAGTCTATCTACCGTAGGAGTTGTGGTGGTAACTGACAGCAGAAATTACCTTGATCTACTCCCATGTATCCATCCGCCAAACCATGTGACCTGCAAGAACCATATGCTTAGTTGCTATTACTGTTGGTGATAAAAACTTTCACACACACACACACACACACACATATATATATATATATATAACTTTTAACCATTTTTACATTATTGAAACATGAAATTTAAAAAATAACCACTTGGATGTATTTATACGCATCTGTTTGGAAAATAAAAATATTTAATTTTAAAATTAATATTTTGTATGGATCTTTCTCTAAATTACAGAAACACATTTACTTATTTTAGTGGCCAGTTGTAAGATACAAGTGTGAATATAATAGTTTTAATGTATTATTTAACGTACTATAATATATCTTGTTGACACAACCATGAAGCAAAAAACCATAATAATTCTATTAATATTTTATGTTCGTTCAATAAGTTAAAAATAATAATTATAGAGTAATTCTTAAAGACGTACGATTAGAAGCCTTTGATAACATCGTATTAAATAAGAAAAAACTCCATGGTGTCAGCCCGCAGGTGAGCTATATTAATTGAGAGACTGCAGCACGTTGGCAAGGATAGTGCCAACATTTGAGGATAGAGGGTGTCATGTGGTCAGCGCAACGAGCTCTCCGGTAGAAGTAATTTTTAGAAAATAATAAATAATTATTTCTGCATAAGTTGATATAAGTGACCTGCTAGATGTGAGTTACTAACACTCCTACGCTGTATAGACTGTGGCTCACAAAAGTGTATGTCTGTATGTGACCCGTGGTTTTGGTGACGCGAGGGTTTAATAAATTCAAGCGGGCGAGTTCTGTGTCCTTTTGTCAGCGCTCTCCATGATAGATATTCCCCGGCACGGAGTGTGCGTGTGATCCCCCCTCCCCTTTCTACACCCACCCCATCTCGTACTCGACCGGTAACGAAGACAACGCACGTACCGACCTCGGACAGAAATGTGGAAACACGGGCAAGAATATTTTTACGTTTCAATTTTCATAGGAATTGCCTTATCTAAAAGATAATAGAGCTACGATATCTAATTTCACGTATTCATACGCCAAATCATGTGAGCTTTATCTGCCACTTTTGATAGATATTATCAATACGTATAAAATAACATTAATAATAATACAGTAAAATGCTATCAATGTTAACCACAAAAAAAGATAAAGGTTTGTATTTTATAAAAAGGACCTTTTAATGAAAATACTATTATAGATGTTATCCTCTTAGATATGAGACGGGCACTCCATTAATATGAGAACTAAACACTTCGGTGGCCACATGGTCTGAGATGTCACTCTCACAATAGACTAGACTTCCAATGCAAGGAAGATCCGGGATCGATTATCGGTCGGGTTAATTGAAGGAGATTGCTTCTAAATGGCTTTTCACTCTCCCTCCAAGCAAATGCTGGTACACTTCCTCTAAATTTAACGCTCCTCATCCCTAATAAACTAGCGTAATGAATACATGTGCGTACAACCTGAGCATATACTAAGATGTGATGCTAAAAAAAAGGAAACTATTAAATATTATTTTCTATTATGGATACTATCAGAGGTGAGCACTATTTTCGACATATTTTATGGTCAAATTATGTTATACACTTATATGAATACTAAGTTGGTGATAATATTTATCAGTGAACAAGTGACAAGGAAGGTCGTTAGTCTTAGTTAGTCCGATTTGTTGGTAATTGGAATGTCTAGGTTCAAATCCAAACCGGAGAAAATAAGGTTTTTTTTCCCGTAACCATTTTTACCACTCTTCCTTCCAATAGGAGAGGGTGCATTTCCTCTAAATGCTACTTTCCGTATCATTCTTACTATGTAAATATGCAGATAGCCCGGACGATTGATAAGACCTAGAACCTGAAAAGAAAGAACAAGTTAGAACTTATGTAGCTTTAGCTTGATCCGAAAAGGTAGGAATGTTACCTTGCTTGTTTCCGCTATGGTGTAGTTTATAAGAAAGCTTCATATTGTAATCCATCAAGGTAAGTCGGCTACCTTTCGGGATGAACGGAATGTACAGTAGTTTTTCAAAGACTTATCGTTTTAAAATTTAATGAATTAAAATTATACCAATTTACAAGGGTCTAGACCAGGGCTCACCAAATGGTGGTCCGTGTTGGACCTCGACAATATAGCGATCAAGAGAAGAAATGACGATCTCTCGGTGGGCGGGTGGTAGACCCTCGCCCCACCAGGGTTGAAATCCATTATTTTTACTTCCAGTCTAGTAGCAGTCCATGCATCTGACGGTTTGATTAGTTGCGTGCTGATGTTTTGTTTGCTCATTGATGTGTGTGCATTTTTAGTGTGGTGTGGTACTCGGTTATCACTTATCACAATGGATAAGAAAATGTAAGGTGGAATCTGAAAATAGACCGTTATTACCAGAGAAGACAAATTTATATTGGTTTACGTTGTCTGACCGACTTGGATAAGCACCTGCTTGTTTGATTTGTCAACAAACTGTCTCTATGGCTAAAAGTGCCATTATAAAACGTTATTATGAGATTAAACAAATATCATTTGGGGAAATATTCCCAGTGGGAAGAAGCCCCCTTCGCAAATGTAATATCGAGAGCTTATGCACAATTTACGCAACATCAACCCAAATTAATATAATTGTTCAACGACCGAACAAGAAAAATGTGCCGAGGTCTCTTTGAATATTATTGGGACTTTTGTCAAACATATGAAACCGTTTACTGATTCAAATATAGTTAAAGAATGCATTCCTGAGAGAGAAAAAAATTGAGACCTGAAAAGGTTGTTATTGAGTTTCTTCGACGTATTGCTTTATCTATACCCTCTAACACAAGAAATACACCACTTTTGGTAGAGGAAATTCATAATAATTTAAAATACATTTTACCACCGAAGACGGGGAGATCGAGGTTCAAAACTCGGTTGGGTGAACTGTGGGTGGTTTTTCCTAAATGGTTTTCCACAATCCTTCTACGCAAATGTGGGTTCACTTCCTCTAAAATTCAACCTTCCCAATTCCTAATCCACTAGTGTAGTTAGTAATTAAGCGTATAACCCGAACGGGTAGTAAGACGCAATGCTAAATTTAAAAAAAATGTTTTCACGCCACGGAGTGTTATTCTTTGACCATGGATGAATTGTACGACACGGATACAGCACAGCTGATTATCTGTTTTGTGCACCACTTGGATCAAACCAGCAAACAGTTTGTTGAACAACTATTGACTATTTTGCCGTTGGAAGGAGGAGAGTACATGTACAAGGCTGTAGTGAAGTATTTCGAAAAAGATGGGTTGGACATGAAAAAACTTATATCGGCAACAACACATGGTCGTAAATAATAAAGGCTTGGTTCAGAAATTGATTACTGACCCCTAATGCAATGATATTTTGACATCCTACCACTGCATCATCCATCAAAGTGTGTTGTGCTGCAAAGTGAATCTCAATCTCTAGAATACAATGCAACAAGTGATCAAAATGTTGAACTTCATCCGTGCCAAATCATCACTTCAGCTCAAATCATTCCTTGATTAAACTAATGCTTAGTATGACGATTTACTTCTTAACAACACTGTAAGGTGGTTGAGCAAAGGTTGCGTACTATAAAGATTTGTGGCAGTATTAGGAGGAATAAAATTATTTCTCTTTAGCGGTGATTGATCGTCCGCAATGGACTATTTAGGCTTCCTTGACACTGAAAAAAAATCTGGTGGCCATCGCGTTTTTGACGGACATATTTAAACACATCAATGACTTTAACTTCAAACTACAAAGCAAAGGAAAGCTTGCGTGTTGCTGTTATAAGTTTTTTTAGAAAGATTTACCTTCTGTTTGATGATGTTGACAATGAACGCTAGCACTTTCTTAACCTAAAGGTAGTTTGTGGTAACCATGAGGGTATTGACGTCAGCCAGATCACCACTTTCACGAGAGAGCTCAAGTCCGAGTTTGAAGCAAGATTTACTGACTTCAAAAACAAATCGAGAATATTGTGCGGATTTTAAACAACAGAAATTCTCTGCTGCCTAATGTTGAATGGAGTATTGAAGTGTCAGATGTTTTCAACTGTAATAAAGCTGCTCTGCACATGGAAATAATTGAGTTCCAGGAAGACTTAGTTTCAAAGGATAAATATACTTAATTTCCAAATACTCTTCAATGCGAACAATTCTGGGTTAAAATATGCGTGCAATATAGTAAATATCCATAGTTAAAAACCTTGACCACAAAACTGTGTACAACGTTTGGTTCAACCTATTTGTGTGAATCAATATTCTTGAAGCTGAACTTCATACAGATTTCAGATCTCTACTCACAGATGTACACCTCCAAGACTTAATGAGCATCAGTTGCACCAACATCACTCCAAATTCCAGGCAGGTCATTCAAAATTAAAAAAAAATAATTCTAACATTGAACACGAGCAAAAATAAAACTACTCAAAATTGTATTATGCTTTGATTTGTAATCTATGCTTTTTCATATTACTTGTAAATTGGGAAAGTAGAATGAAAAGGTTTATATGAATAAGTTCATGTCTTTCTTACCAGTAATACATTGTTTTATCTTTGTTGGTAAAAAGAGTTAAATAACTAAACCAAAGAAAATTACGTTTTTGAATTAGTGTAGGTGTGTAGGACTTGACTTTGAGTCAATGTTAACGTTTACCAGACCAAGGTAGTCTGACAAAATTTTAAAACGGATCTCCATCAAAAATAATTGGGGACCCCTGGTCTAGACTCTAGAGCTTCCTCTGATTAGTATGTTTGATATCAATAATAAAATGCCACTTTAGGGCACCAATTTACAATGAAACTATTTTAGTTGGGTCTTCCTCCATTCCCCATTCCCTCCATCCTTCGTTAAAAATATGTTCTACAAGACATCCCTTTCGGCAATGTTCTAAACGTAAAAGATTTTACGATATTCGGAAATTAGTGGGTTGATTGAAATATAACACACACACACAAAATTGTTTGCGTGTTTAGATTTTGGTCTCCCCCAGACCTACCCTGGGGACATTGCTTGAGGGGAGGTAATCGATTATTGTCGTGATCAACCACGAAAGGAGCAAATGATACGTCTGGAAAACACAATTAAGTGTCCGGATAATTGTTTTCCTTGTCCTTGATTTCAGATAAATGTCAAAAAATGACCATCTAAATACAATCACTGAATACTTGACCATTTTTGATTCAGTAAATATTGTTATTCATATAAATATAGAAATTCATTCAATTTAAGGAATCTAATTCAGAATCAAGTATTACTGAATTGTGTGCCCCCTACCCCTTTTTTTTGTACCTGACCAATTTGGTTTACTGTAGCCTCCAGTGAAAATAAAACTGTCAAGGCATTAGAATAGTCTTTCAGAAACTCCTAAACGCCAGAAACTAAATGGGTTTATAACACCCAAAAGTAGTAGAATAAACATGAGAGGAGGAAAATACAAATGACAATACAATGTGTTGCTACCCCATATATTAAATTGCATCATTTTATTCACAAATATCCATTCTACGCTTCTCTAACAATTACCTTTCGTTTCCCGGACATTTAGCTCTAAATGATCAACAGAAATATGTGGATTTTTGTACTTTCCAAAGGGAAAATGTCAACTTTTAAACTATGTTTACAAGTCTATATATGTATAGAGTCATATAAAATAGTTTTTTTTGTTCATTCCAGTAAACAACAAACTCGTGTACTGTTAAAGGTTCTGTCAATATTTAACCTAAGCGAAGTATTTGATTGGCCATATCTAGACTATCTAGGCAACCCCATTGAATTATTTTAGTTTTAGTCTTTTTTATGGATTAGATTGCCGGTGATGGTGAGGTTGATGTTTGAATATCGGTCTGATGTAATGATGATAGTTTTCCCATCCTCCCTCAATTTTAAGGCAGTTACATTTATTCTAGATTGTATTCCAAATACTTAGACCTCAGAGTAAGTACTTAATAATCTTGGCGTTGAATTAACTAATTGTATAAAAAAGTAATTATATCCATATCTGGCACAGGACAGTTCCACGTATTACTACCAATCCGGGATGCACGCATTTAATTAAACTTATTGAATAGGAATGAGGAAGTTAGAATTTAGAGGAAATGTGCTTTCATTTTCGCGGAGGGAAAGGAGTAAACCATCAAGGGATAACACCCTCGGTATTTGGGCCACAACCCCTCCAAATCAGACTAGATGAGCTTTAACTTAAAAAACAACAACATTTTGTTGTGCAAGTAAGTGACTAATGAAAGTTACCCGATTAAGTAAGAATAATGTTCTTGGTGCATGATAAGTAGTTATTTAAATTTGTTCAACCCATTCTGATGAATAACAACAAATTTATTCGACGCTCAAGCGTCGCTAGCTTTGTTGGACAGAAAAGAACGGATAGGTATATTTTTACTTCAAATTAGAAAATATAAACTATTTCTTACCAAATGAACAACACGAATAATATGATAATTGAATTAATTATCTAAGTTGTAGACAAAATTTGCCTCATTTTATAAATAGCATTTAATGTGGATTTTCAATTTTATCAATAAAGCAATTCACCGTTTCTTTTACGAT
>CABFVX010009929.1:0-16230 GCA_902151425.1 Timema shepardi | reverse complement strand
GAGAACAACTGGGCCCACTCTACCCAGTGTCACACGAGCACATCTCACGGAGAGAACAACTGAGACCACTCTACCCAGTGTCACACGAGCACATTTCACGGAGAGAGCAACTGAGCCCACTCTACCCAGTGTCACACGAGCACATCTCACGGAGAGAACAACTGAGCACACTCTACCCGGTGTCACACGGGCACATCTCACGGGGAGAGCAACTGAGCCATCTCTACCCAGTGTCACACGAGCACATCTCACGGGGAGAGCAACTGAGCCCACTCTACTCAGTGTCACACGAGCACATCTCACAAGAGAACAACTGAGCACACTCTACCCAGTGTCACATGAGCACATCTCACGGAGAGAGCAACTGAGCCCACTCTACCCAGTGTCACACGAGCACATCTCACGGAGAGAAACACTGAGCACACTCTACCCAGTGTCACACGAGCACATCTCACGGAGAGAACAACTGAGCCCACTCTACCCAGTGTCACACCAGCACATCTCACGGAGAGAACTACTGAGCCCACTCTACCCAGTGTCACACGAGCACATCTCACGGAGAGAACAACTGAGCCCACTCTACCCAGTGTCACACGAGCACATCTCACGGAGAGTACAACTGGTCCCACTCTACCCAGTGTCACACGAGCACATCTCACAAGAGAACAACTGAGCACACTCTACCTAGTGTCACACGAGCACATCTCACGGAGAGAACAACTGAGACCACTCTACCTAGTGTCACACGAGCACATCTCACGGAAAGAACAACTGAGCACACTCTACCCACACACTCTACCCAGTGTCACCCGAGCACATCTCACGGAGAGAACAATTCATCTCTAAGACATCCTGGGACGAAATTACAAGTGTAGATCAATTTATATTATTTGAGGTATTTAACGTGCACTATACAACTGACTGCTTTTTTGTTATCGTATATTATATTTTGAGACAGGGACGGACCAGACATCCAGTCAAAAGTGTTACCCAGAGTACACCACAGGAGTTTGTCTACTCGTCCTACCAGCAATGAGCTGATGTGATGATAGTGAATATGAAGGTGTAGGCTAGTGGGGATTCTAGACCTAACTTAAGACTAACTATCCAAATACTCGTCACCGTTGGAATCATTCCCTTTAAGGAAAAATATTCTACGTACCTACCGTGACTTAAACCCTGAACCCGTAAGCTCGTAGCCAGGTGCACTGACCACTAAACCACGTGGCCGGTCAACCGACCGATTACATCAGCACATGACTTATAAACTACCTTAAACCCAAAACAGACGTAACACCCATCATCCTGACAATTATTTCACCCCCATGAAAGGGGAAACCTCAATTTTCCCAAATTATACATTTTACGGCCATGCCAGTAATCGAACCTGGGTCATATAGTTCAGTAGACAGACACACTACCAGCTGAGCCAAGGGGTTGGACTTAAGCCGGGCTGAAATCAATTATTAAATATGTTATGTTATGCTATCCCCACACTAAACGTCCTCTCAATCTATATATAATCCTAGATTAGTTTGTAAGTCATGCGATCGTGTAACCCAGCCAATAGAGTCAAGGGGTTTGTAAGTCATGTGATCGTGTAACCCAGCCAATAGAGTCAAGGGGGTTTGTAATTCATGCGATCGTGTAACCCAGCCAATAGAGTCAAACCATAAACCGAAGAATGTTCTTAATCGAGTTATACGCATAACATAGATTACATAAGTGTAAAAGCATATTTATGCTATAATAGGTTATAGGTCTTACTACCCGTCAGGGATGATAACATTTAATTACGATGATAAGTTAGGGAAACGGAGATTTAAAAAAAAACTAGAAGAACTATACCAACATTTTTATAGAGGTAGATGGGATATAATTTGGGTAAGGCCAACTTTAGAATAATTCTCTGTGATTCAAACCTCTATCTGTCCATCAGCAACAACACAAGCTGGGGTACACGTTCCTCCCATCCAAACGCTTGACTCTATATCCTAGATCTAGGCTACAATATAAACAGATAGTTAGGTAAATACAAATAAGAAGACATTTTAGTTGTTATAAATTAATATTTCATATTAGATCAATTATCGTCCATGTTAAAATTGTTGAGTTTATAAAATTCTACAATTTTTTTAAATATAAACGTAGATGAAGTTATGTAAAACAATATATCTGAGTGTAATTTAAGAAATGTACAAGTAATTTGATCACTTTATAGTAAAAAGTGTTTTTCTAACATTTTGATCGTCTGTAAATGATATTTTGTGACCGAGTCACAACATGGAAGGAATATTATTACATTGACTCACCATCTATGGCTCCATTTGGCTGTTCCACACAAACACATCACTTCAGCGCCCAGGGCTACTTTCAACTGAGACTAGGAACATTTTCAGCGAAGTTACGCCTCTAAGTTGCCCCACCCCAGAAAAGAAAATAAGAGACGATCGACATGCGCAGATCGGTGCNCCCAGAATATGTGAGAGCATTCTAGAAAAGTGCACCCCCCTTCTCCCTTTCTCCTGCCTTGCTTCCCGCGCTGTGAGATCACGTGACTCTGACTTGGTGTATATAATGGCAGGACTCTAAAGCCATGACACACATTCCTCCGCATTCTCTAGGTGAGACACTTTGTGTCAATTAATATTTAGTTTACTTATATAAAAATTCTGTTTGGGTTAAGATTAATTCTAAATTACATTTCGGACGATATCTTTTTATGATTTAACTTCATTGGAACTGCGATTTTTATTGAAGTTATGGCAGCACTGTTTGGGACTTAGGGATATTATTGTTTAGGCTAACGTATCTCATCCGCTTCACGGATTGTTTTAAAACTATTAGTACCGCCATGTTTGATGTTCGGGATATTAATTATGTTGTACCTTTTGAGTGTTTGGGTAAAATCATGTGGAAAGGTCATGCTACCGTCATTATTGGGAGATTTGATTCCCATTGATTTGAACTTGGTTAGACAAACCTGGGGCCGCGAGCCCACGCTCTTAGTGTATTAGTATTGTTAATAGCTAGGTTATTCAATTTTATGATACATCTGTATGATGGCTCTTGGTTCCATTTTTTGAGCCTTAGAATGGCTGTGATAGTAACCCTTTTTTGGGGACTGTCTCTTTTTCATAAGTTATTGGGGAGTCGCCGTTGGCGAATAGTCTATGTCTTGTGTTTATTGCTAGTATGCGGGTTATTGTTGCTACATTAAATTATTATCATTAGGCATTACGGATTTCTATGAAGGTCAATTTGAATGTTTGTTAATACTGTGGGCCCATTTTGGCAGCCATCTTATTACTTGGGGTCATCCCCCATTATTTGTTTGTATTTTATTTTTAATGGCCTTACTTTGCCTGCGCCTAGCTCTGGGCTTGTCCCACTCTTTACTCATCGAGTATTTTTTTAATAAATAAACTCTCTTGTGACCAACCTGACTTTTATTTGTGATATAAATAAAGGGGCAGGGGGGTTACAATTTCATGAAATATAATATAATTTCAAACTTTGATTTTATAATATAAATTGTACCAGTAACATTCAAAGTTGACTACTACAAGTAAAATTCTTTATTTAAGACTTACGAAAAAAAGTGGTAAAACATTTTCCAAAATTTGAGCAATCTAGAAATAGATGATTTAGTATAGTCCCCACAAACAATTACGATATGTTTTGTATGTATTGTTATATAATTATGTTTGGGCAATCAGTATAGATACACTAATGGGAGAGTAAGGAGGCTGGTATATATTAAAGGAAATGTAGCCACGTTTGCTTGGAGGAAGGGTAAAAACCATTTGGAAAAAATCCTCATTATACTAGTAGCCCGCACGCCTTATGGGAACAGCGCTCTGATTGGCTGGATTTGGTCACGTGACCACGCCCCATCGAGCTCTGATTGGCTGTTGGTTCCCCTCCCCTCCTCCTGAAACCCCACCCCTCCTCCTGATCCCCTTTCCAGACATGTTGGTTTTTTTCCAAACATGTTGGTACTTGTATTTTCTTGTTTTATATGTTCACTATTTTCCCCGGTGATGTAATCATTGCGTGTTATATCGCAACACTCCCCCCTGGGTTTTCCTTGTTGGCTCATACCTGGCGCCAGTTTGGCGGCTCGACAAGGCAAGAATAGATTGTGACCTTGAAACATTGAGCTAGGACACTAGTTCATTGACCTTGGCATCTTTTCCCCCCTTCTTCCTCCTTCTATGTGATAATGGGTTTTCCTGATGACTAATACTTGATGCCAGTTTGGTGGCTCAACAATACAGGAATAGATCGTGACCTTGATACCGTGAGCAAATACATGAGATCATTGACTCTGGCCCCCCTTCCGCCGGGTATAGATTTTCCCGATTACGTCATCGCACTGTCACAATATTGATGACACTAACCTGGCGCCAGTTTGGCGGGTCGGCAAGACGAGTCGAGACAGGAATAAATCTCGACCTGGAAACCATTAGTGAGTGAACCTTTCCCTCCTGCTTCTGAGCATTGAGTGAGGGTATCAGGCAATGACATAAGCCCCCCTTTCAAATTCCCCAACTTTGCAAACTACCCCTTCCCCTGGGTTTTTCCTAAGATGTTGCAACACCCACCCCACCGCCTCGGTATTCCCGGTGACGTCATCAAAACCTCAGTGCCAGTATGGTGGCTCGACAAGACCAGTTGAGACAAGAATAGAGCGTGAACTTGACCCCCTTCCCCCTGGAATTTTCCGATAACGTAATCATTGAGTGTTATGTCGCAACAATGGCGCCAGTATGGCGGTCCGACAAGACGAGTTGAGACAAGAATAGATATTGAGGTCATTGACCCAGGTAATGGAGTTTTCCTAAGACGTCATCGCTCTTTCGCAACCCTAGCCGGTGACAGCTATAAATAGCGTCACCTGTTTTGAAACTCTTTCATTGTATAACTTGTCTTCGAGTGGTAAACAAGCAAACTGGGATGAGTGATTACGCTTCACTGACGGATCTGGGTGAGTAAATGTGCTTTTCTAACAGGCACACTTATTATTTATTTGTAATTAGATCAAAGTGTATACATATAATTTATTTAAAAATCACAAAATACCATGGCAGAATTTATTAATTTATAATAGGTATATTATAATTAAAACTATATATAGTTTGAAAGGGTCTATGTAGGGATTTTTTTGGATGACATTTTGGGTAAAGTTATATATGAACAAATGTTTATTATAATCAAGGGTGGTTTATTGAAAATTCGATTCCTAGCTATAGATAAATAGTAATTAAATTTATTGGTAATTTACTAATGGGTGAACATTATTTTAAAATCGTATAAATATGAATGGTTATAATAAATTAAATAATGTGTTTTTTATTTAAGATTAATTTATTGAATACACTTATTACAACCCATACAATTATTTTATGGCAGTTTACTACAGACTAAATTTTATTTAAAAGATGTATTGAACAAGTGTTTATTATATTTAACATAATAATGTGTTTCTTAAGGGTAGTGTTTTAAAATACTGCAGTGCCATCAGTTCCGGGGGACCCCCTTCACTTATGAAATATATTGCATAATCCAGTATAAATGCAACAGAAAACCACTCATTTTAAAATAATTTTTTTGTTTGAAAAAAAAGCCCTCTTGTAAGTTTCGAAAGTAACTAAACATCCGTTCTCACCGCTAAAAATCTGTATCTTTCTAATCAATGCGAATAGATCTACAACTGTCACCAACCTGAACAGGGGGAAGATATGTAAAGCTTGGCCTTTGGTCGAAAACAGCCATTACGGTGGGGCTTTTAAATACAGATACCAAGAACAGGCTAACGCTTCTAAGTGAGACGTGTGTTATCATAAAGTAAATAATGACCTGTACGAGCTAATGCCATTAATTATCTATGATTCCCTTAGCACTATGGAGAATATTATAAATTCCAGCCATATTGAATATAAACTAATCTGTTCCGTTGTATTTTTAGAGAATTCGCTGTGGGGAGATCCGCAAACATCCGGGGATCTGATCGCCCTCGGTGCCTACATGGAAGAATTGAACGCAAACGGTTGGTAATTGCTGGCCAATAAAAGACCAGAACTGAAAGATAGAACACATAGCTTTTAAAAGTAAAATATATTGCAAAATGAAAAATTTATCAGTGTTTTTTGTTTTATAAATTTTAAACGGTAAATATATTATTTTAAGATGATTTCCTTGTTGAAATATTCAGGTGTCATTTTTCAATTTTAATAATATGATATATAAATGGTGTTATCCTCACTAGAATGTATAAATGATAATTTCGGCTATTTTATTCATTAATATATGCATCCAGTACAATTATAATATAATTGTCAAATGGCTGCAATAATATATGCCAATTACCGAGTCGCGGCTGGCTGCATTGTCTGATGGCTGTGATATTATATAATCGCATATTTATAAGCTGATGAATTCCACACGTCCATCATAGATTCTGCCTTAAAACTATGAGTGAAGAGTGAAGAATGACCATGGGCATGGGACGAATCCTGGATAGCTCAATGGTAAGAGCATTGGCGTATTAAACCGAAGGTCCCAGGTTCGATTCCCGTCTCCAGGTGTCATTTTTCAATTTTCAGAATATGATATATAAATTGTGTTATTCTCACTAGAATGCATAAATAATAGCTTCGGCTATTTGATTCATAAATATAATGTTCCAAACATTCTGTAAAATAAACAAGTTTCTTTTAAATTGAGTAGTTAGAGCAACTGAGGGATCCATTTTAATATATTATATTCACACTGTATATTATATACAAATTATAAATAAAATTCTCATTTTGTTTTCAGGAATTATTTTGCTAGTTTATATGATAACTTGATTCATTTAAAAGTGCTGGGAATGACTTTTTTATACTGTCTTTGATTGGAAGAATATTGTTTCAAGCGTTCCCTTTGAAGTTAGTTTGACTTGTATTTGATTTCAAACTTGTGTGTTTTAGCTCTATTGGAAACTGTAGATGACTGAACGAGCCGGAGGAAAGGCGTGAAACAGACCCTAACCTCTGCAGCCCACACCCAGCAAGAGGGAGCTTCTCTGCCTCCAGACATCTTCCCGCAACCCGATGTGTAGGGGTGCGGCAGGTGGGGATCAAGGCCTCCCTTCAAGGCGCTGATATTTTGGGGGCGGGACCGTCATCATCACCCCAGGCAGGAATTAATGGCCTGGTAAACCAGGTGGGTGGACCGTTACCTCAAGGTGTCCTTATTCGAATCGTTGAAGAGAGAACTAAGCAATCGAAGCGTTTATTTTATACTGGTAGAGAAGATACCGTACATTTTTGTGCTCCAGCAAGCGATCGTGATGCATTAAGTTGGCTTGAAAAGCAAATGACGGCTTTGCTCAATCGGCTGCTGGAACATGGTGTCAGTGCAGATGATCATGTTGGTCTACTTTTGAACAGCACGAACTTGACGTTGAACACTGTATATATCTAATTTAGGCGAGCAGATCAGTTAGACGCTCGAGCCGTACTAGATAACGTAAGTCGAGTGTTGCAGAGTAATAATTTGTTATTGAGTACGGCACCACTCTACGTTAGACTCATACATTTTAAGGAGACGCGTGGGAGGGGTAATCATAAATGTGATAAACTCGCTCCCGCTAGCATATATAGACGTAATAACAAAGGTAACATTACGATTCAAAATGTCGACACACTTTGCCTTGCCTGTGCATTGGTTGTTGCCAAAGCTATATGTGATAATAAAAGAGAACCAGGATGCATGGACATTAACTCTTTTAAGAAAATCAAAAATGGTCGTCCTATTCAAAAACTCAAAGCAGAAGATTTATGCCGTGATGCCCGTGTGAATCTTGTGAAAGGTGGTGGAATAAATGACCTGAAACAATTTCAAACAAACCTCTGAGAATACAATATCACAGTAATCAGGGAACATCGGGGGAGACAGGTCCTATATGAGGGGCCTACTCCACCCGAACATTCCTTTAAGGGCTACATTGATTTGTATTTCCAGGACGATAATCAAAACCATTTTAACGTCATAAAATCCTTGACAGCCGCATTTATGTTATCGTACTTTTGCCGCAAGTGCCGTGTGCCGTTTGATCATAAGAACGAGCACAAATATAAATCCGCGTGCAAAAAGTGCTACGGTAAAGCGGTTTGTATCGGAGGCCGATCTGTGGTCTGTAAAGATTGAAGACGTTGGTTCACAAACCAAACATGTTTTGATAACGATAAACGTCCCAGTTTTTGCAGAGGTCACAGGTCGGTCTGTGATGTCAAAAAGGTTTGCGAGGTCTGTGGGCAATTTTTCAGTTTGGAAAGAGAAGAATATTCACATAGGTGTTGTGAAACTTTTTGTAGAGTATGTGATTCATATCGTCCTTTTGGTCATTTCTGTTATATGAAGCAGGCCCCATCAAATTCGTTACTGAAAAAGAGTAATTTAATGTTTGTGTTCTATGATTTTGAATGCAGACAGGAAACGCTTCTTCAAGGGGTGGCCGGCACGTACTTGCATGAACCTAACCTATGTGTCAACCTATGTGTCGTGCAGTCGTGTTGCTTAGCCTACCTTCATATAGATGCAAATCACCATCATTGCACAGAGTGTGGGAGAGATAATTCTCGCATATTCAAGGGCGATGCCCCAATGGACCCATTTGATGGATTTTTAGAGCAAATAAAAGTATCAAAATTTAAGGACAACAACCTCCTATCCCATAATGTGGAGGAATATGGTGTGGATTTCATTTTAAAATATACGATAGAGGTAAAAAAAAATGGACTCCATCGCTCAAAATGAACGGTGGGAAAATCATGTCCATGCGTTACGGCCCGCTCCACTTTATATACTCGCTGAACATCCTCCCCATGTCGTTCTCCAAGATGCCCAAAACATTCGGCTTGGACGAGTCTTTGGCCAAGGGACATTTCCTCCATTTTTTCAATAAAAAACAAAACGCGGGGTATAAGGGTCCCTTGCCCCCAAAGGAGGACTACGACATCGGTGATATGTCAGTTGAGGGAAAGTAGCACTTTGAGAAGTGCTATGACGCGTTGGTCAAAGAAAATTATCTCTTTGATTTTAACCGCGAGCTGGAACTGTATTGTGTGAAAGATGTAGAGATCCTACGGAAAGCCTGCCTGAAGTTTAGAGATATACTCATGGAGAAAGCAAGGTTGGACCCTTTCAGAGAGGCGTGTACGATAGCTGTAGCAGCCATGTTGGTTTACCGCCGAAGTCATATTAAGGAGGATACTATCGGTATTATCCCTAACGGTGGCTATCGGTGTGCAGATCAGCATTCGCACGTCGCTGTACATTGGCTCTGCTGGGAGGCCCATCAACGTGGTGTCTCTATTCATCATGCAGGTAATGGCCTTGAGGAATATTTGTTAGTGCCGCGTGTAGACGGCGTTGTTAAACCTGGAGATACCACCACCGTCTTTCAGTTCTGGAACTGTTATTGGCGTGGATGCCCTCTCTGCTACCCTGACAGGACCAACCCTATCAAAAATAGTTCCCACGAGACCATGGTGAAGCGATATGAAGCGACTATGGCTTGTGTTGAAAAGTGTAAGAATCCGGCTACATGGTCGTAGAGATGTGGGAGTGTACGTTTAATGCGATGAAATGCACAGACAAGGTCTTGAAACAATTTGTACTCCGGCACGAGGTGTATACCAAGGAGCCCCTCAGCACCAGGGATGCATTCTTTGGTGGGCGTACCAATTGTATCAAGCTCTTCCACGAAGCAGACCTTTCTTGTTGAGAGAAGATCAAGTACTTGGATGTGTGTTCATTTTATCCTTACGTTTGTTTGCAAGTACAAGAAATACCCCATCAGCCACCCCAAAATTCACTTGGAATCAAATTTTCCGTCTATAGATCCAGTGAAAGGCATAGTTAAACTTACAGTCACGCCTCCACGGGATTTCTTCATGACCGTATTGCCTACATGGATGCAAGATAGGTTAATGTTCATCTTGTGCAGGAAATGAGGGAAGAAGAAAAATCAAGGCACGTGCCAGCACAACGACAAAACAGATAGCTGGTTGACAGGCGTCTGGGTGATTGATGAGATCCGGAAAGCCGTTGAGAAAGGCTACACCGTTGAAGCAGTACACGAAGTGTGTGAATACAATGTGTCTGTTTACGATCGTCCGACACGTTCTGGAGGATTGTTTCACGAGTACATTGATACTTTTTTTAAAATTAAACAAGAAGCCAGCTGATGGCCAGTGAGGTGTACCCCACAAGAGGAAAAGTAAACTTATATCCAAAATTATGAGGGAAGGGAAGGGGTAAAACTCGATTTCGGAACTATTTGTAAAAACCCTGGTCCCCGCACTCTTGCTAAACTCTTTTTAAATTCACTATGGGGAAAGTTTGGGAAAAGGCTCGATTTACCACACGCAGCCACTGTTAACGACTATCAGGGCATCCAAAAGTACCTGACGGGTCCGTACATCACCATGGACAGCGTCATTGATGTGAATGATGAGGTTATGTTTCTCAATTACAAGGATGCGCGTGACGCGTTGCGCCCTAACCCTAACACGAGTGTGGTGGTGGCTTGCTACATGACTTCTATGGCTTGGTTGCACTTATACAGCATCCTTGAACAATTAGGGGACCGCGTTTTGTATCATGATACAGATAGCGTTCTATTCACAGAACGCCCCGGCGATTGGAGTCCACCGACCGGAGACTTTTTAGGTGACCTCACTGATGAACTTCAGGATTACGGTCCGGGAAGCTACATTAGCGCCTTTGTATCTGGTGGTCCCAAGAATTACGCCTACCAAGTATGTGTTTTTGGCGATCCTGCCAAACCAAAAAACTGTGTGCAAGGTTCGCGGGATCACCATAAACTATGGCAACCATAATGACGTTAATTTTGACGTTTTGAAAGTGATGGTCACTGAACAGGCTGCAGAAATATACATACAGATACCACACAAAATCGTAAGAAAAGGTCTTGTGACTGTAGGTACCGTTTCTCATACTAAAGTCTACCAGCCAGTGTACACTAAACTTCGTATAACCGATGATTATAATACGTTTCCGTTTGGGTATCAGAGTCCTTGTAAACGCACTCGCCACGACTAAAAGGTGATCATTTAGACGGGCTGAATAATCACCTTTTCCTTCTTTCACTCTAAACAGTTCCACTGACCTAAAAAAATTAAAGATTTGAGATTTTTTTAAATATCTTTTTCTGCATGAAAATACGCATATTTTTATTGATTTATTTTATGCACCCGGGTTACTTTTTTAGTTTTTTTTATTCGCCAGTACAATCCTCCACCTACCTGATTTTTTCTAGTCAATTAGTTGTTTGTATATACATTTATTTTAATTCTAGTCAAATATAATAAACTGTTGGTATATATATATATATATATATATAAATTCTAGTCAACTATAATAAACTGATTGTATATATATTTATTTGCTTTTAAATTGAAACCATCTCTATGTATATATTTTATTGAACCATCTTTCTTTTATATTTAGTACCGAGGCCACTATTCCCAATATGTATAAATATATATTTTAAATTATCCCAGTATACTTTTCACTGTGTGTAAATATATATTTAATGTATACTTTTCATGATTGTAATTAAATATTGTAAAACACTTTTTTGTTTTTGTTTTAACGTCTACACCCCCACCATCCTCCTACTTTTTAAATACAAGTTCATATAGCTTATAAGCTCAGTCTCAAACATTGTGGACAAGTTGAAACATCCATTTTCGGCTATCATAAGTGGCCCTACTGGCTGTGGAAAGACACATTTTGTACCAGACTTTATCCGTCACTTGGACACAATGTGTGACGTTAAATTTGATAAAATCACATGGTATTATGCTTTATGGAAACCGGGATTCGAACAAGACGGTTCAAGTCCCTGCCTCATATTCTGTAAGGGTTTGCCGGAAATTGATGACATCTGTAATGACTCTCCACAGCTGATTATCCTGGAAGACCTAATGCGTGATGCCAAAGAAGTGGTCGTTGATCTTTTCACCAAAGAATTTCACCATAAAAATATTAGCGTCATGTACCTTACACAAAATATATTCCACCAGGGCAAGGGCCAAAGAGACATTTCCTTAAACGGTCATTGTGCTTTATAAAAATCCCAGGAATAAAGCTCAGATACAACACTTTGCACGCCAAGTCTGTCCTGAAAACCCCCATGTTTTACAAGAGGCTTACACTACTAGCACTCATCACGGCTATATATTGTTAGATTTCAAACAAGGTACACCAGAATGGATCAGATATAAAACCCACACCGATGCCGGGTGCTGCGTATACCTACCACGCAAAGGCTATAAAAACACAGACACTTCCCGCTTAGAGATCATTTCATAACCATGAGTCCCAAGATGCTGAAGTAGACCCCTCTGCTACGTGCGATGTATCGCATGAATCCACAGCAACGTGTCGTCTTGATGAAAACGGCCGACAAGAAGCTGGTTGACTCTTTTTGCGAGTGTGCCTACAACACTTTTAAAGGACGGGTGCCGTTGAAAAATGCTTAGAAGACAAAGTTACGTGCTCACAAGCAGGTGTTGTGCTAAACGAGGAGAGTGCTGGAAGAAGAAGAGACGACTACTCGTTCAGAAAGGAGGAGCGTTCTTGCCCTTACTTTTAGCCCCTTTAATTAGCGGTGTTCTCGGTTCCATATTCAACATAGGAAATGGAGACTCTTCGAATGGGCGCCTTTAACACGTCTTCAGTGGCATAGAGGATACATTTCGCTTGAACAGTTCCAAATGTGGCAGCTACTTCCTCAATGGATCTGGACTGTAGAATGAAAGCGATCAGAAAAGCCCCATCATTAGTTTGGTTGCAGAGTTAGTCCGGCATTGATTGGTTACTTTTCTACTATCTCTTCTTGAACCAGGCTCTTCTCTCTATCGTAATTCCATACTCGTTTGTTTTTAAAAGTTCTTGTTCAATTGCATGCTCAACAAGGTGACAGCCCGCCTCGTGCAGAAAATGTTTTAGCACCTCTAGCTTTGTCAGCACCCTGTCGAGAGCTAAGCCCTTATTCTACAGGTAATGGTTTGTAAGATTAACTTCCCGAAGTACATCAAATCAGAAGCACAGGTAGCACAGAAAAGTGAAATCACACACAGCAGGAAAAATACCTTGTGCTGCACCTCTCATGTCCAAATTTTCATGTTAATTACAATAAGCGTAAATCGCCACCACATGATTATTTATATTTTCTCTAACTGGATTAACTGTATCATGATGAGCACTCCAGCGTGTTCTTGATGGCCTTTTCACTGACACTGCAGTATGGTTAGTTAATAAATCCCATCGATGGGTGGCACCACCAAAGAAAGAAAACATTGTCTCGAGAGCTCCAAAAACTGTCACACACGATCTATGGTTCCAACATCTGTGGTCATCTCAACAGGACCTCCAGCCGTAAATCTCAATAGTATGGTCCTGAGACGCTACTTTTTCATTCAAATAGCTATCATTTCTCCTGAATAGGATGAGTATGGCCCCGTTCCAAACCCACTGCTTCGCAGATCCATCTGGTAAGCCCAGGGATAGAACCCGGGACCCCTGTATCTGTATCTAGGTACTATGATCAATAGACCACAGAGGGGGTCGTCACAATTCATACATTCGATATACACCCTAATTAATGTATCAGTGTGTTCCTTGCTTACGCTTCAAGTTGATACATTTTATTGTTAAAAAGTGCACTGTACATAACAAACTAATCATTCTGTAAGGGTTAATATTAAACCCCCCAATTTATCATGTCAGGTTTCCCAATATGAACGATTTTATCATCAGTCTTAGATCTTGTAGACCCAATTTATCAGGTCAGGTTTCCCAACATGAACGATTTTATCATCAGTCTTACATCTTGTAGACCCCAATTTATCAGGTCAGGTTTCCCAACATGAACGATTTTATCATCAGTCTTATATCTTGTAGACCCCAATTTATCAGGTCAGGTTTCCCAACATGAACGATTTTATCATCAGTCTTATATCTTGTAGACACAATTTATCAGGTCAGGTTTCCCAGCATGAACGATTTTATCACAGGTATTACATCTTGTAGACTCCAATTTTCTTATGAAATGACATTTCTGATAGATAAAGGTGTTTTTAGCACCACGTCTCACTACCCGTTGGGTTATACGCCTATTTCCTAATCATACTTATGTGTTAAGTATTAGGGAAGTTTAGTTTAGAGGAAGTGCGCATGTATTTGATAGAAGGAGATAGAGGATTTCATAGAAAGAGAGTGAAAATCTTTTAGGAAACAACCACCATTAGTGCACCTTACTGGGATCGAGCACTGATCTCCCCATCATTATCAGAAGAGTGACGTCGTAAACCATTCGGCCACAGAAGTGGGTCGTACCATTGTTAAGTTAAAGTAATAATTGTATGGGAATTAAATTTAGTATAACTAGGTATTAATTTGAGGTTCACACAGTGAAATAGTTATAATACTAATAATTACATAATAATATAATATTCTAAATATTTAATTGTGTACAGCTCATATGACAATCTAGTTATTCTAAATGTCAGCCTCATACATTAATTACTCTACAATAACAATGGTACGGGAAGAACATAAATACCAAATTTTATTCCTTACAATTCATGAATGATTTAAAATCATTGAATCGCTTTTTATTTATTATGACTATACATATGTTAAGATCATGCAATAAAATGTTTAGGAAACTGTAACGTATTGCTTATAACAGTGACCTTTGATGCCATGTCTGTTATGTTAGCATTACGCTGTGGTAAAGTAATATACCACTTGGACAGACAAAATTATGTCTGACAAGAGTATTCTATGTATCATGTAATTGTGTACTCGTATGAACTAGCTGTTAGTATGAAATGTAAATGAAATTCAAGTGATCTAATTATTTCATTAGAATAAATATGCTACATACTGTATTTAGCGACAAGGATAAAGAATGTTTGCAGTTTATTTGTAACTGCGTATTAAGTGTAAGAACGTGCAGTGGTTTCAACCAAGCCGGAGTTGTAGTGTGTGGATAAGTAGTTTAGATGAGTCAAGATGAAAAGTTACAAAATGTCACGAGACCAAGAACTTGTTTTAAAATTAAAGGAGGCTCAACAAAGTTATATGGACCAGCAATTAGTGACTGATAGAATCGAGGCTGGAAAGGGGGAGAATAGAAGCAGAGTGGCGCAGCTGGAGCGACAGTTACGAGAGCGTGAAGTAAAGCAAACAATAACAAAGAACGTTTTTTCCACAATGGGATGTTAGCAGAATTTAGAGTTGGGGATGAATGGAAAATATATCAGGATCGTCTTAGCCAGTATTTCATTGCAAAAAATATTCCAGACACAAGGATAGTGTTAGTTATGGTCACACTCATCGGACAAGAGTCACATGCGGTTTTTACAGACATATACGACCCAATTTTACCTTCCAAAAAGACATACAATAAACTATGTGAAATTTTGAGAGGACAGTTTTCAAAGAGGGAATCAACAATTCGTGAGCGTAAAGCATTTTTTGATTCAAACTAAGTAAATTTAAGACAGTGAATCAATGGTATACGAGAATTAAGGGAAAGGCTAATTCATGTCGATTTGGCCAACAGTTGAATTGGGTGTTAAAAAATAAGTTAGTCACGTGACGAAAAGAAGGACCTATATTGGATATATTATATGAGGAAGAACACACGCAGGAGTTACCTGTAATCCTGGAGGTTGCAAGAAAAAAGGAGACAGTTTTTTGGCATTGTGCCAAGAGACCAATGTGCATAACATTCAAAATTTCAAGATAGATAGTAAATAAAGTTCTGTTGAGGCACAAGGTAGAGATGTTAAGTGTAATTATTTTGGTGGTACCAAACATAATTTTAAATAGCGTATATTTAAAAATTAAAAATCTAATCCATGTCATAAATTAGGCCATTTGGCGAGAGTTTGCAAATAACAAAAAGGGAACTCAAGTAACCCAACTAGCCTCAATTATGTAGAGCTTGTGGAAAACTGGGTATATAACGAGGTTTTTAGTGCTTCGTCGGAATTTTGTTAATCAGCTAAAAGGGACATCATAACCGGGGGTTGTATACCGGTTAAAGCGGAGATATATTTGGTTGCCAGCAGCTCGGTAATAACGGAGAAACGCTATAGTGAGCAGTTTGTTGTACCTCACTGTTCAGGCAGCCTTGTA
>CABFVX010009928.1:0-16231 GCA_902151425.1 Timema shepardi | reverse complement strand
CTAACACTATCCTTAGTCGTGACTCTCGCACCGGTGGTCTAAATGAAGGCGTCAGGCTCGTACTGGACTGGATTATTGGTGACGCGTAGGTAGAGGCTTGTTGGGGAGGAGGTGGGTGTGGGGGTACTCCCAGCCCCAATAGAACGAGGGTGCATTTCCTGTAATACACCCTCATAATTCCTACCCCTTGTCCTAGATGATGTCGTTAGTAAATTACTAAATAAACATTATTTTATTCATCGTGACTATCTGCCGAGAAGGTTGTGATAGTGTGACCGTCTCTCGTTCGGGAGGTCGCGGTTCAATCCCTTGTGGGTATAATGAATTTATTAAGAAAAAAAATAGAGTGTATACCAAAGATTTGGGGTTCAATTCTCGTGAGCTGGTGTCATTTTAAAATTTGAAATATATTCTATCTCTTGAGGAATCCATTAAATAACTGTATATCACGTGCAACAGTCCTGACTACAGACAATTCAACCAATGTCACTGGAACTACTATCATGTAGTCATACGTCAAGTCATGGGATCTGCATCTGTCACTTTTGATAGATATTATTAATATCTATAAAATAACAATAATAACATAGTAACTTATTATTATTACGCTAATATGATTTGGTAGGGTGATTGTGATATGAAATGGAGGACCTACAGTTCAACGTGGGATCCGAACTACGGTGGAGGCCTGGCATTTCACACATTCACAAGTTGTGATTAATACACGTCTTGTCAGAGGTGAAGGAAGGGTTTGGCAATCAGATAAATCTGTGCCGGGACCGAGGATTGAACCCCGGACCCCAAGCACAGAAGTTTGACATCTTACTCTTAGAACACCAGGTCACCTGACAAATTGTCGATGTTGACCATGTTGTAATAAGTAAATAGTTCTTGATTTGATAAATACATAGATCTTTCAGAAATCATTACAAACCAGTTTGTTTCTTTGTGTTAGAAAGTGCAGGAATGCATTTAAATTAGTAACTTTAGTGTTACAGTCGTTGTGATATAGCACATTTTTGTCCCGTATTCTGCATGTGTGTGTACAACCCGAACCAGTAGCGAGACATCCGTGGAATAAAACTTGTAGAGAGTTTCTCTCTGTCTCTCTCTAACATCCAGGACCGTCGGGCGCCTTCGCTATTTCCCCTCCCACAACTTATTTGCATGGCAAGAAATCTCTCCGAGTAAGTTGCATACTCAAGACGAAACTGTTTTAATAACGTACGCGACAAAGAAACGCGCAGATCTACATTTGGGTCGCGTGGGCGGCAAGACTAGCTATACAGGCGTACTCTCTGTTCCGATACAACCTAGAGCACACGCTCTAGACTTTATAGAGTCTGGATGCCCCACGTATCTAAGTGGTCGATCACAACGTGAGGCTATCTTGGTTTTATTCGGGTTTGTTCTACCATATGATTAGTTATTCTAGCACCACGTCTTACTACCCGTTCGGGTTATACACTATCAAATTAGTTAAAATGGGTCGACTGGTCTAAGACGTTTAACTCGCAATGTACTTGATTGTCGATAATGGGGATATCGGGTCTAGAATCCCGTTTTGATTTACTGAGGGGGGGTTATTTTTATGTGGTTTTCCACTCTCCCTCCACGCAAATGCGGTCAAACCTCCTCTCAACTCAACCTTCACTATCCCCAACACATTGGCATAATTAGTTCATATAATTACAGCTTGAAAGAGTAGTAAAGTACACGCTTCGGTGGCCGTGTGGTCTAAGGTGTCACTCTCATAATAGGCTAGACTGCCGAAGACTGGGAGATCGGGGTTCGATCCCTGTTGGGTGCACTGAGGGCGGTTTTCCCTAAATGGGTTTCCACTCTCCTTCCACGCAAATGCGGGTACGCTTCCTTTTAATTAAACCTTCTTAATCCCTAACCTATTAGTGTGATTAGTACATAGGCGTATAAGCCGAACGGGTGGTAAGACGCGGTGCTAAAAACAGTAGTAAGGCGGAATGTATAAAACATCATCGCTAGTAGGTGCAGGGATAGGTTAATGTCATGTAGGGTACTGAATACACTCGTGTCGGCACCGCGCCCCCCTTGCCGCAAATTGGCCTCTAGTGTGCACGCACCTTAAGGGTAGAATTGTTGTTTCTCCAAGAGAACCTGTAAAATCCACGGTACAGTCCAATTTACGTGGGAAAGGCTTTATCTGACAGCTAGAAAAGTTACTAGATCTGCTTTAACGTGTCCATACGTCAATTCATGTGGTCTGAAGTCACTTTGGGTAGATATTACCAATATCTATATAATAACAATAATAATATAGTAACCCACCTCGGTGGCATGGTTGGCTTACGCGCTAGTCGTGTTGAGCTCGACTGCTGAGGACGGGTAGATCGAGGTTCGAATCTCGGTCGGGTGAACTGGGGGTGGTTTTTCCNCGTGTTGAGCTCGACTGCTGAGGACGGGTAGATCGAGGTTCGAATCTCGGTCGGGTGAACTGGGGGTGGTTTTTCCTAAATGGTTTTCCACTCTCCCTCCACGCAAATGTAGGTTCACTTCCTCTAATTCAACCTTCCCAATTCATAATCCATTAGAGTAATTAGTACTTAAAGCGTATAACCCGAATGGGTAGTAAGACGCGGTGCTAAATATTATTATTAGTAGTAATATAGTAAAATGTTTTCAATTTTTTTATCACCACGTCTTACTACCTGTTCAGGCTGGAGGCATATAATTACGTTAATTGGTTAGGGAGGAGGAAGGAAGTATTTTAGAGGTAATCTATTCACATTCGCTTGGAAGGAGAGTGGGAAATCATATAGGATAATCGCCCTTAGTAGAACCAGCAGGGTTTAAAATCCCGATCTCGCCGTCATCAGAAGGCCAGTCTAACACGAGATTGACGCCTTAGACCAATGTTCCTCAAACCCTGGGTCATGACCCAAATGAGGGTCGCAAGGATGTTCCTGGGGGTCATGGGATGGTCTCAATTTTTGTTATCATTATTTTTTTGCAAATCTTATGAAATGTTACGTCTACAAACACTTTTTAAAACTCGAACATGATGAAGAATAATGACTGCAATATTGACAATAGCACCAGTGTTGAAACAAAGTTTTGAAACCCTTCTGTGCTTGGCATTATGTACCCAGGTCAAGGACATGCCCGTTCTGATTCGGGAAATTTGAAAGGCTCTTTTCCCTCTTCTGACAGCAAAGCCTTTTCTTTGAACAATGCTAAGCAGGTCTTGTAGTTATCAAGATCTTCACAACTCTGTGCTCAGAACTCTACCCATTAACATTGGACTCAAACTCGGAAGAACTCATTTACAAGATGTAGCAGCATCATGGCTCTCACTGAAAAAACTCATTTTTTGTCACCAAATTTTTTTTTCAAGGAACCACATTGCGCAATTTTCTATTTGTAAGATTAAAAAGTTATTGAAATATTTTCAAAATAGTTAGTAACTTCTACCGATACAAAATAAAAGCTCAAAAGAACTCTCCCCAAGAATGAAATATAGTATATAGCTATAGTATCCACTGAAATAGTATTTTTTTGGTCACTGAGCATTGTAACAAAGTCACAATTTTATTAAAAGTTGTGGTTTAAATTTTTTTTATTATTCAGTTATTTAAATAATACTGTTTTTGTTATTTAAATTAATTCAATCAAATTAATCTAATGACCACTACCATGAAAATAATATGAAATATAAACTACATGTAACAGCTATTCTTTAGGTTGCCAGGTCAGGAAAATACTATATTTAAGGTCACGATTAAAATGTTTGGGAAACACCGCCTTAAGAGAGTGCATCATATCAGGCCCAACTCAGTTCGCGCGAGGTTTGGGAGTTAAAGGGGAAAAGAGAAGGCCAAGATATTCCAGAAATGTACAGTGCATTCGTATTTGAATGACTAATCGAAAATTTCCGCTGTGACGGTGTCAGACAAAGCGACAAAGTCTCTTGTTGATAACTACAGTATGTCCCTATTATGACAAATGAAGGTTTGTGCACAGTGCTTAGCCGTGAAGCCATTCTAAAATGGTCAAAAACGTCCTTTTCAATGCAGTTTTTATCTAATTATCATTTAATATTTCAACAACATTCAGTATTAAGAACTTATATAAAATCTTTATCCCAATTAATGTTTGATAAAAAAAATGATCCACGTGCAATAGTGTTGGTGTAAATTTACGATTTCTAGCCGACCGTATCACAGAGTTGATTGTCATGTGACGCATGCTCTTAAACCAGGCGGCCACTTAATCGGCTGTTATCAAGTTTTACTACAATAAAATATGCTTATATTTTATAAAAAGTTTATTATTATTATTATTTAGCACCGCGTCTTACTACCCGTCCGGGTTATACGCTTTAAGTACTAATCACGCTAATGGATTGGGAATTGGGAAGGTTGAATTAGAGGGAGTAAACCCGCATTTGCGTGGAGGGAGAGTGGAAAACCATTTAGGGGGGGGGGGAACAGTTCACCCGACCGAGATTCGAACCTCAATCTCCCCGTCCTCGGCGGTCGAGCTCAACACGACTAGCGCGTTGGCCGACTACGCCACCGAGGCGGTTTATAAAAAGTTCTTCTTTTGAAATTTGAACTGTTGTCTACATTGTGTTTGAACTAGAGTGTCTCTACGCGTGCGTGCGAGATTGTTTGTGTATGTACATGTATGCATGTGTGAGTGCGTGTATGCTCGCATATTTCCCATGTATTCGTGTCGGGAAATAGTCAAAGGGAAGTCCTTGAATGAACCCAGAGGATCGCATCATTTCATTGTCACGGTCGTTTGCTGCTAGTTTTTAATGGAATCATCCTCTCCTTTCCCCTCCCTCTCCTCCATCCGTCTCCTCCCACCACTTTCTTACAGTTGCGGAGGAGGAACAAGGACAGAAAAAAGCCATTAAACTGGAACATTCTGGGTGAAACCACAAGAACAAAACTCTTGAAAATAAAAGTTTATTTTTGTGGAAATATATACTCTTCTATAAAAAAAAAACCCCAGGGACTTGGAGGTATATTCCATTCACCGTAGGAATTGACTTCTAAAAGGCCTTTTTCCCTACCATAACTCTACTATATAGTAGGATATTGGTAGGATAAAAGACCTTTCAGAGAGTAATTCCTACCGTGAATGGAATATAGGTGAAAGCGTCGGGGTTCGAATACCGGTCAGGTGTATAGAGGCAGTATTTTTCACAAAATGAAGGCCATTCTCTCTCTAGACGGGAGTCGAACCCGGACCGAGGTGTTAGAAGCGTGACGGTGCCAATAGGGTAATTCGTGTCATCACGCGCGTGACTACAATCATTGTCTGATTGACGTCACACTTCACGCCTTTACGTGTCACCTACACCGGTTAAACCCACCTGTTTGGGTAAATAATACTGTTTAGCGCGTGGCCTACTCGTGGGGGCAGGGCTTCTTTTGTCTCGGGGAGTTTTTTTTTAATTCGGTGTGATTATTGTATGCGGTAACGTGCCAACAATTAGGGTGGGCCCACTTTAAACAATCGGTGTTTGTTTTTTTACAAATGTAAGTTACTTATAACGTTAAATTAAGTTGAGGTTTCATAACTAAGGTATTTTTTTTTGTAGCATCACGTCTCAGATCTCACTAGCTATACGGACTACACGCATGTATAATAATATATAATCACTAGTGGGTCGTTGCAGCAATAGCTGCTGTTTACAGCACTAGAATTGTATTTCAAATCTTTTAGCTGGGAAAAGTTCTATAAAATAGTGCCTTCACTAGACTTTCTACCTAGTTAAAGGCTTATTCGATAAAGTATTTCAACTTTCCATATATTTTGAGCTTTTGGTGTTTAATTTTAGGCAAAACGTTTATTTTCCCTCCTTCACGCTACGATGATAACTTTAAAATGACTCCTCTATATCTATCTATTTGTTGTACCAAACCCCTCAAGTTAGAATTGAGTTATTATTTTTAACGAAAGATAAATATTTTATTTACCAATACACAAATCATGGTTTCCATGGAGATGTAAGCAAAGAATGATTGTACATTAATGAACCACTGCCCAAACAGAAGTAAAAGATGGAAAATCGATAGGAAAAAATCTGGTTTCAGTTGGAAGTTGCTATTTTTACCGACATCCCGGACCCCTAACATCTAAAATTAGTGTTCGTTTGTCAACATAGGTTCTGGCGTTTTCTCGTAATCTTAATAATTACCGGAAATTATGATTATTAAATAATTATGTATTGATATGCTAGTGTGGTAAACATTAGGCTGGTAGAATTTAGAAGAAATGTAGCCGAATTTGGGTGGAGGAAGAATGGGTAATGGTTGATAAAAAAAAAGCAACCTCAGTACACCTAGCTGGTTTTCGAACCCCGACCTCCCCGTCACCGGTGAACCAGACTAAACGAGTCTGAAATCTAGACCACGTGCCCACCAATGTGTTTTAGTGTTGTAAACATTATTTTTGCAAAAGGGGAGAGGGCAGACAGACACCGTTCCCGAGAAGCTTTCGTGTCTGACAACTAGGAGGGTTATTAAATTTAGGGTGACCTGGCGGTCTAGGGGTAAGGTGTCGGACTTCTGTGCTGGAGGTCCGGGGTTCAATCCTCGGTCCCGGCACAGGTTTATCTGATTACCAAACCCTTCCTTCACCTCTGACAAGACATCTTGTGAACGTGGGGAATGCCAGGCCTCCACCGTGGTTCGGATTCCACGTTAAACTGTAGGTCCTCCATTTCATCTCACAATCACCCTACCATTACACATTAGTGTAAGTGCGTAAAACCCGAATGGGTAGTAAGACGCGATGCTAAAAATAATAGTAATAATAATAATATCAAATTTTCTTTCACTGTTCATACGTCAAGTCACGTGATATACAAATGTTACTTTTGATATATATCATCGATACATATAAAATAATATAATAATAACATACTGTCAACGTTGACCGAAATAAAATATGTTTGTGTTTTTCTAAAATTCCCTTTCTATAAAAATTGGACTGTAGTTATAGGAAAAATATATCTTACCTGTAAGCTGCATTTTTTATGCTCTCCCTGAAGTTAAGAAGAATCCCACAACACATTTTGATATAGAACCCCGTAGTTATCAGTCCCAGTCACGTGTGCTAACATATTTGCCAGCAGCGCAGTGTCTCTTGGTGACGTCAGCCCTAGAAGACAGGCCGAGGAAGCGAGATCATTGCGGATAGGCGGATAGTTTACTAGCGCAAGCTTTATTGCGAGGTGAAGCACTCATAGGGGCATTTAACATAATTTCAGCACATTCTGACACATTTTGTTAGTTTGATAATCTTAAGGGGAACGCCTACTTCGAGGGAAATATCCTCACACAACTGTATTTATTTATTGTGGTAACGGCAGTTCTCGCCCTGTTATTCTGCTGTTGCATCTGTTCTAGTTTTAACCAGACAACATTTCTTGCCCTGTTATTCTGCTGTTGCAGAGGTTTTAGTTTTAACCAGACAACATTTCTCGCCATGTTATTCTGCTGTTGCAGAGGTTTTAGTTTTAACCAGACAACATTTCTTGCCTTGTTATTCTGCTGTTGCATCTGTTCTAGTTTTAACCAGACAACATTTCTCTCCCTGTTATTCTGCTGTTGCATATGTTTTAGTTTTAACCAGAAACAATTTCTCTCCCTGTTATTCTGCTGTTGCAAAGGTTTTATTTTTAACCAGACAACATTTCTTGCCCTGTTATTCTGCTGTTGCAGAGGTTTTAGTTTTAACCAGACAACATTTCTTGCCATGTTATTCTGCTGTTGCATCTGTTCTAGTTTTAACCAGACAACATTTCTTGCCCTGTTATTCTGCTGTTGCATCTGTTCTAGTTTTAACCAGACAACATTTCTTGCCTTGTTATCTGCTGTTGCATCTGTTCTAGTTTTAACCAGACAACATTTCTTGCCTTGTTATCTGCTGTTGCAACTGGTAACGTACACACCCTCTAAGGAGCATTGTGGATATTATCTTACAACTGTTAACCTAACCTTTGAACTATTTATAGGCCGCATGGTTTTGTGCGGTAACGGCTGGTTTTAAGATGACTTTTAAGTGACGTTAAAGAAACAGCCCACAATAGTCACTCTCGCGCGCACGCACGAATTTATTAACATTCATCTGCATTTGAAAGGTGTCAGCGAGTACGTGAGGTAAACAACCTAGAGGCCTGTCTGGTGCCTGGAAGCGTCAGTCCCAGCCGCGCTTGACCCCCAATAGGGCTCGCACACATTGACAAAATAAACTATCACTTTTTAAAACTACTGTGTGACGACTCGCCCACAGATCATGAAAGTCATGGATATTGAGGGAGCCCGCGATGGCGGTCATGAGGATAAAGGCGTCCGTCTGGTATAGTCTTGTTGTCTGGTGATGGTGAGGTCGGGGTTTGAATCCTGGCTGACTATGCTGAGGAAATTTCCCACTCTCCCTCCACACAGGTACGAGGGCATTAATTACTCCCCGCTATACCTCTCTCGTCCCTAGCTAATCAGTGTGGATATTAGAGTCGCACGCGTGTTGTGTTTAATAGGATTTCCAGCATACATACACCGCTCAAAGTATCAAGCTTACCTTCATTAGTTTCACTATGGTGTAGTTTATAAGATAGGGCCATAGTGTAACCAGTTAAGGTAAGACTGCTACCTATCTTGGTTCCACTATGATCTATCTTATAATACAGGGCCATAGTGTAATCAGTCAAGGTAAGACTGCTACCTATCTTGGTTCCACTATGATGTATCTTATAATACAGGGCCATAGTGTAATCAGTTAAGGTAAGACTTGACACCTTGCTTGGTTCCACTATGGTGTAGGTTGTAAGATAGAGCCATAGTGTAACCAGTCAAGGTAAGACTTGACACCTTGCTTGGTTCCACTATGGTGTAGGTTGTAAGATAGGGCCATAGTGTAACCAGTCAAGGTAAGACTTGACACCTTGCTTGGTTCCACTATGGTGTAGGTTGTAAGATAGGGCCATAGTGTAACCAGTCAAGGTAAGACTTGACACCTTGCTTGGTTCCACTATGGTGTAGGTTGTAAGATAGGGCCATAGTGTAACCAGTCAAGGTAAGACTTGACACCTTGCTTGGTTCCACTATGGTGTAGGTTGTAAGATAGAGCCATAGTGTAATCAGTCAAGGTAAGACTGCTACCTAGCTGGGTTCCACTATGATGTATCTTATAAAATAGGGCCATAGTGTAATCAGTTAAGGTAAGACTGCTACCTAGCTGGGTTCCACTATGGTACAGTTTATAAAATAGGATCATAGTGTAATCAATCAAGTTGAAGTTTAAATAATATTCTATGGCTTTGCTATTACCGAGAGATTACCAAGCTTAGGCAAATATAGTCCGTCTACATGCGATGACCTCAGTTTGAGTTTGTCATCCCAATCTTCGCCACACGTTTAGTTTGTTATTGAATATCTGTGTTAAGATATTATTATTATTATTATTATTATTATTATTATTATTATTATTATTAGCACCGCGTCTTACTACCCGTTTGGGTTACACGCACTTACGCTAATGTGTAATGGTAGGGTGATTGTGAGATGAAATGGAGGACCTACAGTTTAACGTGGAATCCGAACCACGGTGGAGGCCTGGCATTCCTCACATTCACAAGATGTCTTGTCAGAGGTGAAGGAAGGGTTTGGTAATTAGATAAATCTTTGCCGGGACCTGGGATATAACCCCGGCCGCCAGCACAGAAGTCTGACACCTTACCCCTAGACCGCCAGGTCACCGTTAAGATAATCGAATAATTAATTGAAAAAGGATGAAAGTTATCTGAATCTGAGACTCCCTATGTTGATAACACTCAGAGATGCACCCGATAAATGATATGCCCTTCAGCGGTCGAGAGTTTGATGACCTTGCACCTAGGATGTAGCTGGTTAGACTCCCTCACCACTGAGCTATACAGACAACATCCCCTCAACACCGTCAGTTGGTCCTGTAAGTAGTGTGTAAGTCGTGACTGGGATGCAGATAGCCCTGGGCGTGTTCCTCTCATTCAACACAGCTCACCGCGTCGAATACACAATGCGCCTCTCCTACAGTCTCGGACTCCCGAGTCGGTCAGGGGTGTTAACTCCTCGCCTTAACGAGCATCCTTACCTTGTTATTATTATTATTATTATTATTATTATTATTATTAGCACGTCCTACTACCCGTTCGGGTTATACACACTTACGCTCATGTGTAGTGGTAGGGTGATTGTGAGATGAAATGGAGGACCTACAGTTTAACGTGGGGTCCGAACCACGGTGGAGGCCTGTCATTCCCCAAATTCACAAGATGTCTTGTCAGAGGTGAAGGAAGGGTTTGGTAATCAGATAAATTCTTTGCCGGGACCGAGGATTGAACCCCGGCCGCCAGCACAGAAGTCTGACACCTTACCCCTAGACCACCAGGTCACCTACCTTACCTTGTTCTACTGTAACCAGAATCTGTTTAAGTTATGACTACATACTGACAGTCAGATAAGAGGAGCCTACACTTGACAACCAAACACGCACACCGGTGGATACGCGGACTGAACGTCAAACTCATGTGTTCTGGTTTGACGGTGAGGGAGAGGTGGGAGTTAGAATCCCGGTCGGGTGAGTGAATGGTGTATTCTCAGTTTTCCCCTCATGCAAAAGTGAGTACATTTATTCTAAAATTCCACCTTCTCTATCCCTACCCCATTTCTTTAAGTGCGCTTATAATCTGGACGGGTGGTAAGACGTGGAGGGGGGAAAACAAGCTGATAAACCATCATAATTAGGTTTGATTAGGTTTGATTCTGAGCCTATTTGTCCAGGTTTTGTCGCCAGCATATTTACACTGGTGGGTTAGCCATAAAGAATAGAGGATGTGAAGGAAATGTGCCCGAATTTGCGTGGTATGAGAGTGGGGAACCATTTATAAAAAAATACCTACCTTAGTACAACCGGTGAAATCTTAACCCTAACCTTATATACACTGGCCAACCAGAATAGAAGAGACTGACTGATACCTCTGTCCACTGGTGCGGGTCATTCTCAACGTGGATTTAACAGCCTCTCTCCAACAGGGTGCTGGTGTAGTTACCCAAGATTCCCCCTCGTCATCCTGTTTATTTAGGTAAGCTCCTTTAAGTGAGTTTAGGTCAACTCATTGTGCCAAATACCATCTTCAAATAAACTCAGCTAATAACACGAAGTTAGACCACTCTTACTCCGAGTTAAGAACGCGGTGTTAGTCCACTCTTACTCCGAGTGAATAAGACGGAGTTAGACCACTCTTACTCCAAGTGAATAAGACGGAGTTAGACCACTCTTACTCTGAGTGAATAAGACGGAGTTAGACCACTCTTACTCCAAGTGAATAAGACGGAGTTAGACCACTCTTACTCCGAGTGAATAAGACGGAGTTAGACCACTCTTACTCCGAGTGAAGAACACGGTGTTAGTCCACTCTTCCTCCGAGTGAATAAGACGGAGTTAGACCACTCTTACTCCAAGTGAATAAGACGGAGTTAGACCACTCTTACTCCGAGTGAAGAACACGGTGTTAGTCCACTCTTCCTCCGAGTGAATAAGACGGAGTTAGACCACTCTTACTCCGAGTGAAGAACACGGTGTTAGTCCACTCTTCCTCCGAGTGAAGAACATGGAGTTAGACCAATCTGCCCCCGAGTGTATATGTGGTAATTGAGTGTGCGATAAAGTGTCGTAACGTCACCACTTCCCATTCAATGCTAATTCAGTGTCCGGGGGTTCGAGACCCGTCACGAGTGTTAGCAACATATCGGGACTGACAAAATGTCTCGTGGCGAAGGTCGGCTTGTATTGTCTAACTCGGGTTTGTTTCATGGCTGAGAATATTACGTCCTCCTTGAGTGTCTCTCTCTCTCTCTGGACTTGTTCTTTTCGCTCTCTCTCTCTTATTGCAACAAGGGGCATACAGTTCTATCCTGACAAGAAAGAGCTAGTAACTTCAAAAAAATTGTCATTTATTCATAGGCCAAGTCATGTGATATTCAGTTGTTACTATTGATAGATAATATATTATAAACACGCATAAAATAACAGAAATAATATAGTAAAATGTTATCGATGTTGACCGCAATTTGTATTCTCTAAAAATACCTTCCTTTAGAAATTGGACTGTATAAAATAGAACCGAGCGTATCTACTTTATCTTGAGCAACATTTTTTTGGTTGTATATTTTCTTTTGACAGGATGAGAAATGTGAGAGTAAGAGGGGTGACCTGGCGGTCTAGGGGCAAGGTGTCAGACTTCTATGCTGGCGTCTGGGGTTCAATCCTCGGTCCCGGCACAGATTTATCTGATTACCAAACCCTTCCTTCACCTCTGACAAGACATCTTGTGAATGTGGGGAATGCCAGGTCTCCACCGTGGTTCGGATTCCACGTTAAACTGTAGGTCCTCCATTTCATCTTACAATCACCCTACCATTGCACATTAGCGTAAGTGCGTATAACCCGAACGGGTAGTAAGACGTGGTGCTAATAATAATAATAATAATAATTGATGAATATTGTGAACTCTCTTGTCTATCCTTGGCTCTGAAGGATCATTTTACAACCTCCAAACCGTGTTTCGAAATGTGTTGTCTTTGTGTTATTTAATTTTATTTAATGTCCCCATAAAACAAATGCACAGAACAGAGAGATTATTAGGATCGCAGCCAAGTTTGTTCCCTGCCGGATCGGGTTTCCAAGTAGGTGACGTCATGCTGCGATCGAGTGACGTCATTGTTTACACCTTGTATTCACATATTACTGTAGACTTAACACATGTGTTATTGTGAATATGTGCCAGGTAGACTGAAGGATGAACTTATCACATGTATTAAAATTACTATATAGCAGACAAAAAAAAAAAACTTAAGCCGATTTCATTTTGTGAGAAGATTCTCGACTGCTTGGGAATTGTTAAGAGCACGGATGAACTATGGTCAGGGTATATCACATACTTGCTTTTAAAATTGTTTCAGAGAATGTCCATATATTTCATTAGCCGAATTATTTGGGCGCAATGCTGACGAGGTGATGATAAATATTTCCCTTTTCATACATCTGATTGTTGTGTGATTAAAGACGACAACACTAGAGCTAAAACATCCCGGTGGCTTGCTATTCTTGTAAACATCCGTTTATAAAGCACGTCTTTTAACACCAAATAAAATTAATACCCATTCAACATACACACACACACATATATATATTTTTTTCTTGTAGTTTTAAAATAAATATAGGCACTATTTTACCATCGACAAGTCCTCTTTGCTCCATGGAGGGAGTGTTATGTGAATAACTCTCTAGAAGTAAACTGGTGGCTTGCTAGAGCATCTTCCTCTCCTCCTTGCTCCATGGTAGTCATGATAGAGCAGCTTCCTGTCTTCCTTGCTCCATGGTAGTCATGATAGAGCATCTTCCTGTCCTCCTTGCTCCATGGTAGTCATGATAGAGCATCTTCCTGTCCTCCTTGCTCCATGGTAGTCATGATAGAGTTTCTTCCTGTCCTCCTTGCTCCATGGTAGTCCTGTTAGAGCATCTTCCTGTCCTCCTTGCTCTATGGTAGTCATGATAGAGCATCTTATTGTCCTCCTTGCTCCATGGTAGTCCTGTTAGAGCATCTTCCTGTCCTCCTTGCTCCATGGTATTCCTGCTAGGATATCTTCAGCCTCGCACAATGAACAGCGAAAAGGAACTGTAATTGAACCCGCTACACAAGAGAAGGCCTAGTGTCTCTCTTCAACGCGGCCGTTGTCTAATTTTCCGAACCACCGCGTCCTCACAACAACGGACAGACAACAAAAGAACGGGGGACGCCCGCGTCGTCAATTGCCAGATCCGTGTCATTTTATTCAAATCCTTGTTTGAGAAGTTCAACAACGCGTGTTACAGTTTAAAGGAAATGGGGCCAAGTTAACGTGTGTTTTTTTCCGGGTCTTTTACAACTTTCCTCAATCATCTGATTTGTATTGGTCCAGTTATTGTCCTCGCGGTTAAGTTAGCTGGGTGGTTAGCTGATAGCCCTTGTTTGATAGCTTAGCTCAGTCGCTAGCGTGTCTGCCTACAGAACTAAGGGTGGGTTCGATTACCGGCAGGACCGAAACATTTATCGTTGATGATCGTGAGCTTCCACTTTCACGTTGATGCACTAACGGTCGTGGTATTTGGTGTTGTGTCTGGTCTAAATTTAAGTTAGTTTATAAGTCATGTGCTGATATAAATGATCGGCTTAGATTGTGCATGTTAAATGCCTAAAAAAATAATAAAAATACTGAGGACCCTCGTTTAATTTCTTGTGGGCCATAAGGTGGGGCAGAAGGGAACGTGATCTGTATTTTTGTAGTTTTTTTACATACAAAATTACATTTTTTGGTATAAATAAATGAAATGTTGATTCAGTAGAAACTTACTGCATACAGCTATCTCGACAGTTGTTGAATATCTGGAATGGCAAGCATGAATTTAGAAATTGTAAAAGGGGGGTAGGTGCACAGATATATTGAATGTAGAAACAATTGCATGCGCTGGTAGGCATATTTTTCCTTAACACGCGTCCTTCTTGCCAATCTCCTTGCCCATTACCCAGTACCCAGTGCCCACCTCTACTCTTCCAAAACCTAGCAATAAGATGCAAAATTAAAAATCAAATATTCTACCTAAGAGGGGGCATGCGTCCCCTACGCCTGGTCATGAGCGTCGCGGGCCAAATTCCAACAGGCAGACGCTGTCTCACAGCTACAAGCATGTCATAATCCAGAAGAGTCTCCCCAGTCACGAACGTTAGTAAAGTCATGGAACAAATTTGGCTCACGAAAATAATTAAAATGTCGTGAAATTAGCTTTCAGATCTTGCATATTTTTTGAGCCAAGTTTATTGATCAGATAAGAGTATATTTTTATCACTTATCCAGATTTATCTTAAATTTACAACTCCCAAGTGATGACAAAGCTAAAAAATGAGAAAATCTTAGAAATAGGAATTTATGAAATTTTGATTGAGAATCTCAGTTTGAGAGGAGTAAATATATTAATAACATTTTGAGCACCGTGTCTTACTACCCGTTCGGGTTATATGCCTATGTACTAACTAAGCTAATGGGCTAGAGATGAGGCGGGTTTAATTGAGAGAAAGTGTACTTGCATTTGCATTGAGAGAGAGTGATAATCCATTTATGGAAATCCACCGTAAGTACAACTTACTGGGATCGAACTCCAATTTTCACTGTCATCGGCAATCTAGTATCTTGCTATATTGATGCCTTAGACCATGTGGCCACCAAAGCGGGCTATTTCTAGTATTTTTTGGTCATGAATAGGCCTATTTATGTATAGCTCATGAATAATTCATTGAATATAGTCCAGATAATTTGAAAAGCAGCCTGTAATGCTTGTAAAATAATACGATAGTATACTTAGTAGGCCGCAAGCCGCCACTGTGGATAATTTTCCGAAAAATGAACCTCTCTGTCCATGTTGGAATAGCTGCCCATATTAGTTTGGTCAGCATAGCAGAACAACCGTCATGTGAGGACTGTTTGGATCGCAAGTCAATCACGTCCTTTTAGACGATGACATCAAAATATGAACCGAAGTTACACGTGATGTCAACATTTCCCTTGAAAAAACACTAGAAATGCTGTCACACCGGTTTACAGGGGCCGCTCTCAATGTCAGTCCGATTGTTTTCTCTGCCGAGACACGCAATTACCGATTATGATTATATTTATAAATGACTGAACTCGATAAGAAGTCACGAACTTTCATTTGCCTCATTTCATTGCAAATTTGCTTTGTTTTCTTAAAATATACTAATATGTGTTATGTCTTTAGACCGGTCCTTTGCCTTGCCCAAATTGAGCCCACCAGCATGTCCTATCAGCCTCTTCCTTTTTCAGGTCCTGTAACTTAATCTTCTTCCCTTGTTTGTAGTCATCGATCAGTTGCATACGTGATCTTTTGCTCCCTTCCACCTTGCTTCCTATGACGTCACCCAATAATACATTTCTTCTAATAATGTGAGCCGTACAGTTGGCGTTTCTTCGTAAATTCCCCGGCAGAGTGGTGATATTTTCATTGAATCTTCTTAGAACTTCTCCATTGGTCTCCAATCTATGTCTACACTGGTAGAAGTCACATGTTTCATAAAATATATTTACCTAGTTGGCATTACCAAAGCACGCACAGATACGCAATTCTTCTAGTCAGTCCCAGGACG